>CAUYRH010144392.1:0-25774 GCA_963574655.1 Perodicticus potto
CATCCTCACTTATAAGTGAAATATGTTTGTAATTTCCCTTTATAACAATATATTTTCTCCAATTTCAATATCAGGTGTATCTAGATCAAGCAGAATGATTTTGAAATATTTCTTCTTTTTCTATTGTCTATAGGATTTGACATTATCTGTTTTTTGAAACTCTCCTTTTTCTTTTATTTGTATGGTATTTGTTGTCTATTTTTTGAGACTTAGGGCAAAAAAAATAAGAAGTTAACTAATGACTTCATGCTGAGCCTCAGAGTCAAAGCGCTCTATAATGTCTTATTTGACAATGTGTACGTTGCTTTCTTGGCCTTATTATTGCTAATATTACTTGATATTTTGATGCTGTAATCATGTTTTCTTTTCTGAATGTATTTATCTTCGTTCATTCTTTACGTGGTTTTTGTTTCTAGTCCTTATCTTAAACATTGTTATTGTTATTGAATTTTAAGCCTTTTAAAGGCAAAAAGTAGATACCTAATTAACACATGTATATGTAAAAATAAAAAATATATATATAATTGGCCTTCAGAAAATATAGACATTAAACTAACAAGAGAAACAATATATATTTAATTATAAGTTGTGGCAGTCCTATAAATGAAAACAATCTGCAGCTCTTAAAAGGAATACCTGGGGTGGGGACAGATTTAGATTGCAGCTAGGGACACCCTCTTCAAGGTGAGTTGTAAGGAGGGATGGAAGTCGGGGATTGAAGGGGGGTGTCAATTCAGGAGAGTGGGAAGCACATGCCAGTACCCTCACAAAAAAAGGGCCACCATGGCTGGACATTACAGAGCAAAGTGGGGAACAGTCAGAACTGGGGTCAGAAAGGGTTCCAGTCACATAGGGCTTAGGTCGTGTCTGGAGATTGTGTATTAACTCACGAACAGTGGAGCCCATGGACGGGTCAGCAGGTGAGGAGGAGGATCCAGAAACAGCATGAGAAGGCCACTCTGACTGCCCCACACAGATCACACAGGAGGGGAGCAAATAGAAACAGGGGATCAGGAAGGACCACACCTATACCATGGGGTGTGAGGGAGGACAGCATCTCACCTCTGGGATGAGGGGGAGGGAGGACAGCATCTCACCTCTGGGATGAGGGGGGAGGGAGGACAGCATCTCACTACAGGGATGAGGGGGGAGGGAGGAGGACACCAACAAAATTGTGGGTGGTGGGGGTGGGTGGCCAGCCTCTCACTAGTGGGATGCGGGGGTGGGCGGACAGCATCTCACCTCTGGGATGAGGGGGAGGGAGGACAGCATCTCACTACAGGGATGAGGGGGGAGGGAGGACAGCATCTCAATCTTGGGATGTGAGGGTGGAAACAGCATTCCAGCCACTTGGAGATGCAAGCCGAAGACTGGACCTGGAGGGAGAGAAGGTGGTGGGCAGATTCAAGGTCTATTTTGCAGGTAAAATGGTCAAGTGTGGCTGCTAAATGATCACAGACAGTGAAGCCGCCTCCATGTGTGGAGAAGGAGATACCATAAACACCAGGAAATAATGTGAACCTTTGCTAATAAACACTTTCTGGGCTAATGGTTTTTTAATATTATTCACAAATATGATTTGAAATGTTTAGATTTCTTTCTCTTTTTCTCTACCAATTTTTCAAAAATAAATAAAAGAAAGGTGTTGGGTAATACTGAGAGTAAAGATCCTTACTGCTTTACTCAATATCATCATTTTATTTTTCCACATGCTGAATTTCCATCATCATAATTCCATCATGATTTTATCTTTATAAAGTTTTGTTATTATACTTCAGCAGCAATATCACACATTTTTTTGCCCCTTACACTTTTTAAAGTTTCCGTACATATGCATTTTATAGAGGTATTTATATGTTAATCCCTTCAACATACTAAGTGTGTTATAATATGTTACCCACACCTCTGCTTTTATTTTCATCCTATTTTCCTTCTTTGCTTTCTGTGATGGATAAGAAATGGCAGCTTTTTATAGCTAATTATAAAATATGCAGGATGATACTTCTATATAACCTTGCTACAATAAAAATAGCCTGATGACTAGTTTGCCAAGGAAGGCAGTGAAGAAGGATGGCTTCTCACCTTCGGTACATAAATAAAATCATTCAGAGTTGGACAATAAACCGGCCAAGCAGCAGTATCCGGCGGAAAGGTCTTTGGGTTTCAGTCGTCACCATATGTCAGCTTGTCATCTCCTCTGCGTTATCAACCCGCAGGACCTTATGTCTCCTGCAGCCACATGTGCCCTCCATGCCCCTCATCAGGAGATGGGCAGGGCAGGAGGACGCAGGCTGCCTCACACGAGGTCCTCCAGCATCTACAACTGCTCATCCCTCTGCGATGTTCCCACAGTAAATGTTTTCACATGCTCTTTGGTGCTCAACTTATCCAGCGATTAATTCTTTCTGTGATGCATCTTTCCTCCACGTAAGCACATATAAAATAGCCGGCAGTTTGCTCCACGGCGTTGGTAATAAGTGCACCACTTCTGCTATTACTGGTACTGCAGATGCTGCCTAACAGTGATTTATAGGAGATCCATCGATAGTCACAGCAGCATTAATAAAGTTTTATATCTCATCATGTGTCTTAGGACTTTGAAATGTGGCCAAAGGAGTAAATAATTAAGAATCATCTAATGCCGTGGAGATTGGTGATTTCCTACTTCTGAATCTCAGGAATCCCTCTAAGGGGCAGGGGAAGGAGGCTTCCAAATTCCTTGAGAGCTTCAACCCATGGCCCTTTGGATCACTGTGCCCTCCATGAGAAATACCCTGGGGGAAGAATAAATATATTATAAAATATTTTAACATCTCTTGGATGTTTTCAGATTGGTTAGAACCAATAGAACCTTAAGCCATCGTGCTTGGGATCCATGGTGCCAACTGTGTTTACATTCATTCTGAGTTCTTAAAATTAATGTGATTTCAAACACTGAGTGTAAAGATAGAAGATAGAGCAGGTTAAGTAGCCTCGGTTCTTAGATAATATAAAAATACCCGGGAAATAAACCTGCTGTATTTCCTCCCGCCACTCCTCTGTCCTCTCTGCTGTACGCGCCACACAGCAACAAGGGGAAACTGGGGGTGGTCTGCCTTCTAGTGGAGTCGTAAGTCTACTAAAGATACGAATTAAAATGTACTAAAGATACGAATTTTAGAAAGTTTACTGAAGCCTCATATAAGTCTTTCATTTTTTATTTTATCCACAGACCAGTGTGGGGAAGGTAGAGTGGTTATTCATTGCTTTTCACAATGAGGAAGATTAGACAGAAAAGTTATGGGATTTCCTAATGGTGTTGACATCTGGAAGCCGCAGAGCCAGATTTGAGCCGAGGGCCTGACCCTCAGTTCTGGTCTCATTTTACAATGAGCCTCCTCCATCCCTGTTACCGTGTACTGGCCCATAGTGCACAGGGCAGGAGATTAATGTAAACATTTTCCGATCAAGGAGAGAAGGTACCTAATAATCACACATGTGTTTGAATGATATTAGTACCTAACTTTATGCAATCATGTAATGTTGGCTTGGCTAGGTTTTTTGCAATGTATCTGTGGATTTTTACTCTATAGAAAATGGCAGCTTAAAAAAAAGAAAGAAAGAAAACACAGCAGAACCTCTGACGGTTGACAACCCACAGAACTGTAACACGCTGGTCAACATATGGAAGTGGTCCTCAGGAGGGACTAGGCCTGCTGGACTGATACGAGCATGTGGTGTAGGTCCAGCCTGGGAGAATCAGGTCAACTCAAACAGGCGGTCATTGCAGGAGGTGGCCAACTATGGAAGCTCTACTATATATGGTTGCAGGTTCTGCAGAATTTCTGAGATAGTAGAAGCCAAAATTCCAGAATAAGGAGGTATAGAGAGGCAAATTTCCCATAAGCATCATTTCCCCTTCAGCCACTTGGAGATCAAAAGGCCAATTTCTAGTGTCTCAGCAGCCAATCCGGAGGCTGCAGCTGAGAAGCAAAGAAGGTGAGCCCAGCTTCCAGGAGTTGGATTCTACCAGAGACTAAAATGGAGTTCAGGTCCAGTAAAGAAGAGGCTACCTGGTAGTTAACCCAGGCATATAGTGGTAACCCTAAATAACTACATTCTATGTATACAAGCCAATAGAAATGGAATAATTCCTAACCTTAAATCTGACAATTCCTGATCAGACTAAATTTATGATTAGCTTCTGAGCCACAGACTCTGATTTCTTAATCCACAAATGCTTAGTCATGAATTATATGCTCATAAGAAGTAAAAATAGATCCTCTCTAAAAACAGTAACAAACTGTCTTTAAAACATGGGTGGAGTGTAGCTCATTGGGCAGGGCACCAGTCACATACATGGAGGCTGGTGGGGTCAAACCCAACCCGGGCTAGCTAAAAAACAACAATCACAACTGCAACCAAAAAAATAGCTGGGCGTGTGGCAGGCACCTGTAGTCCCAGCTACTTGGGAGACTGAGACAAGAGAATTGCTTAAACCTAAGACTTTGAAGTTGCTGTGACCTGTGACACCACAGCACTCTACCCCTCTACCCAGGATGACAGCTTGAGTCTCAAAAAAAAAAAAAAACTTTAAAAAATATGCATGTGGAATTAAATAAAATGTTCCATAAATTCCAGAAGATCAAATGATAGAAAACAAAGAAAAACTCTATAAAAAGACATAGGCTTATGGGAAATACCCTATTGAAGTCACACAATAAAATGTAAATTTTAAATTATATATACGTATATTCTTATGATTAATAAATTAGATGGAAAAACGGAGATTATCAGCAGAGAAACTGAAATCATAAAAGTGAATTAAGGACAGGTGACATAGTGCATGCTCCCAATCCTGGTTACTCAGGAGACAGAGGCTAGAAGAACACTTGAGGCCAGCAGCTTAAAGCTGTAGTACATGATGATTATACCTGTAGTGCAATACCCCTTCCACCCCAGTATGGGCAAGACCCAGTAGCTCTCTAAAACAAAAAGAAAAAAAAGGCCCAAGTTTGGTTTCTCACACCTGTAATCCTAACACTCTTATATGCCAAGGCAGGAGGAACACTTGAGCTCGGAGTTCAAGATCAGCCTGAGCAAAAGCAAGACCCAGTCTCTACTAAAAATAGAAAAATTAGGGGTGGCGCCTGTGGCTCAGTGGGTAGGGCACTGGCCCCATGTATTGAGGGTGGCGGATTCAAACCTGGCCCTGGCCAAACTTCAACAAAACAAATTGCCAGGTGTTGTGGCGGGTGCCTGTACTCCCAGCCACTTGGGAAGCTGAGGCAAGAGAATTGCCTAAGCCCAGGAGTTGGAGGTTAATGTGAGCTATGTGACACCACAGCACTCTACCGAGGATGATAAAGTGAGACTCTGTCTCTACGAAAAAAAAAGAAAGAAAGAAATAGAAAACCTAGGGAGTCATGGTGAGCACCTGTACTCTAAGCTACTAGGGAGGCTGAGGCAGGAGGATCGCTTGAACCCAGGAGTGTGAAGTTACTATGAGCTAGGTTGATGCCATAGCTGTCTAGGCTGGTCAACAGAATGAGACTCTGTTTCAAAAAAGTTAAATTAAAAATACGAAATTAAAAACATCATAAATTTTAAAGAGTGTAATAGAGTAAGAGTCAACAATAGAATTGAGAGTTAAAGAGAAGATTATTAAGATGGAAGACAGAGCCAAAGAAAATAGACAAAACGTGAGGGTAAAAACAGTTAAGAGCAGAATGGATATATAGTACATGATGAAAAAGATATAATGTATTCTTACTTAGAGTCCCAAAAATAAAGAAGGAAAGAGAAAGAAAAAGTATTACAGAAATAAATAAATTCCAATAATTTTCAATAACTTATGAATAACATCAAACCATATATTAACAATGTATGATGCATACTAAGACAATAATTATGAAGAAAAAAATACCACTAGGGTAAAATTTCTTAAAATTGAAGACAAACAGAAAATCAGAAGAGCTTCTGGGGTGGAGGAGAGATACATAGATAGATGATAGATAGATAGATAGATAGATAGACAGATATATAACTTTTAAAAAGAAAAAAATATTTTATGGAAAACTTAACCAAAATCATGCAAATCAAATTTTCAACATGTTAAAAGGAAGTAAGCATTGACCTAGAATGCTACATTCATAAAAATATAATTCACTTCAAAAAGCCAAAATACATTTTTAGACGACAAAATCATCGTAGAATTTGTAAACTTCACACTAAGTAAAATGATTACATAAAATGAACACAGATATCAGGATGTTTAAAGAGCAAGGGAAAAAGTAATATGTAGAAAAATCTAATGAATATTACTTTTTGAAACAATTATAAAATTTTATTGCGTTTTAAATATCTAGATACTAAAATATACAGCAGTGTAGTACAAAATATGAAAGGAAAGCTTCTAGAGGTAAACTGTTTGGAGATCCGTGAAGTGGTAAAAGCAGACATTGCACATTTAGGTTATAAATTCCAGACTAGTGGTTCTCACCCAGGGAAAATTTTGCCTTTCAGGAGATATGATTTTTGTAAATATTTGTGGTTGTCACAACCAGGGAGGGAAAATTTTCCACTGGCATCTGTTGGGTAGAGGCAAGAGATGCTACTAACCATTGCAAAAAATAACCTTCCCCCCAAAAAATAATATTTAGCCCAAAATGTTAGCAGGGCTGAGGTCGAGGCACTGGCTTGAGTGTGCCCGCTAACATTGGTTAGAGAAAAAATATAAGCATGTGTGCATGTAGAGTCATCTGGCAAGTTTACACCTAGATTCGGTGTGCATGTGGGCACCAAAAGATACATATAATTAATTTTGTAGCAACATTATTTAAAAAAGGAAAAAAACCTGAAAACAACGCAAATAGTCATCAACAAGAGACTGCCAAAAAAAGTACAGTTGAATCATTCATATAGCGGAGAGTAACAGAAAGAAGAACAGACACGATTATCTATTCTTAGGGAAATTCAGCTCAAAAACACACAAGAAGCAAGGTACAATAGAATGTACACTTCGTGATTTTTCTGATAAAAATTACAAAATTGGTCAAACTTCAACTAGGGCAGGTGAAGAGAAGTTAGTATTTTCCAGCTCAGGGAGAGAGAGAGAGACTGAAGGAGGGAAGGCGCCCCCACTGCACTGGGAGCTCTGATTTGTGACCCGAGTGAAGTTCACAGCGGGTGTTCACGCTCTGACGATGAACCAACTTGAAGGCCTGTGGCTTCTTCATTTTTTCTGGACATATAATATGCTCCACTAAAAATACAGAAAACATGTCTTTAAAACCAGCGAGTAATGAAAACCCATGGCCCTGATTCCAAAAGTAAAATTGGGTGACCTTTCCCAAAGCATCAGACTTTCTGCCAAGCTGGAACCTGCCACACCCAAACTGCTGCTTTTTAAACTCCTGCTGCAAGTTTGCCTGGGGTTCACCAACACTGATACTTCGCCTGGGGTTCGCCAACACTGATACTTTGCATGTCACTAGGGCGCTGGAGGGGAGAAGGGAGAAAGTGAATGGGACATGCCAGGATCTGAGCGGGATTGCATGAGTGGGAGCTTGTGCAGAGGAACCCTCCCACCTGAGCAGCCTCAAGTTGTGTTTATGAAACCCTTTATATTAAAATACATTTGGCATATGTCAAGAAAAAGATCTAAGAACTAAATTAATAAATTAGAACAGTCTAGTTCGTGCTTATGACAATAGGAACATTATTCACTTAGAAATTTACTCACCATAGAATAATACCCAAGAAATATAATACTCAATTATAATGAGTTCCCTTAACACCTTAGCAACTGTATTAAACTATCAGAAATCAAGTATTGTGATTATTTCTAGTAAAATGTAAAAGGGTGAATATATGGAAGTCCCAGTAGTTCTCATTAGTCTATGATGAGTAAAATGTTATAAGATTAGTTGTTCCTTATTCTTTTAAACATTCTTCTCACTCTTATTTTTCAATATGGAAGGCTGTGGAATAAAAATAACTGAAAAGCTTTTTATCCATATCAGAACTAGGGATTAAACTATATTATTGTTTGTTCTTTTGTTCAGTTTTTATTTCTTGTGTGTTTGTCTCATAAACCTCCTGGGCTTTTAGATAGAACAAATAACACAGAAGCCACATCATATTCAGAAGGGAGTTTCTATTTTTATTCAAAATCATTACACAAAATCTATTATTTTAAAAATTACAGTAAAGATGCAACACCATGCCAATCTCTTTCAATTAAAATTACATCTCAGAATGAAATTAGAGTTTATTCCCTTCAAATTCAAAACTAACCAACTCACCTGCCCATTTTCCTTTTTTTTTTTGCAGTTTTTGGTCAGGGTCAGGTTTGAACTCACCACCTCTGGTATCTGGGGCCGGCACCCTACTCCTCTGGTATGCAGGTGCCGCCTGCATCTGGCCATTTTCTGTAGATTATTACAAGTATTTTCCATTCTTCTTAAATTTTACCTCCACGTCTACAAAAGCCCTTGTTCCTGCCATCCCTGGGCATGTACGCATGACTTAAGCTGCCTCAGATGTTCTCACCAGTTGCTCTCACTGACTTTCATTCAAACTCGTGTTATTTCTGCCCGCCTGCCAGTGGGGAACAGGCACTTCAGGCTTCGGCCAGCCTCTTCCTCCACCCACCAACTCCTCGTTTCTCAGCTTCTAGCAAGAATCTTCTTCCTGCTCTCTATTTGTCCTCACCAGCTTTTTCTCCTCATCAGCATTTTAAAATGCTCAAGAATCTCCCAGGAGTCCACTGGGACGTGACCTCCTCACTGTCCGAGGGTGTGTCCCTGGCTTTCTCAGGCTCACACCAGCAGGATAGCTGAGTATTGTTAGCTGGGACCTTTGTACCCAACCCCAAAGGAAAGAGACTTGCAATAATAAGAGAAACTGCAGAAGTGAACATCAGACACGCGGTGACTGCCGCAATGGCCTTGCTTTCCTCAACTAAGCGCAGAAGAAGGAGCTCTTGCTGTTGCAAAATGTTATATTGTCTGGGATCTTATTTTAAAAATGCAAATACTATAGTATTCTTTGCAGTTTTTGTTTCTGTGATAAATAATTCAGCAAATCTTCAGGCAGTGTTAACCTCGCAAGAAAAGTTTCTTCTGTCTTTGAGACACCCCAAGCCAGTGACATCGTCAAAGTAAGGCACATGGCTCGACATTCTTGGTCATCAGCTATCTGTCTTCAACTCTCAATTTTCCCATTTTGCAGGTCTGTCTTGTGAATGGGGTTGGAGTTTGCCATACCAGGGTGAAAAAACAATGTCTCATTTTGCAGTTCCACACTCTGCCTCACACAGGAGTTTCAGAAAAGAGGAAGGTATAAATAAAAATGGAAGGTCAAACCATTCATGTCTGCTTCATGTGGTTTTCAAAATGGCAAAAACTGCGTAACTCATTTGCACACAGAAAGCAGTCTGATTAATTCCCATGTGACTGTAGCTCGTAGAACACCAATAAAATGTTTGCTGGTTTAAGAGATGAATCATTTATAAATTTTATATTTATATAAATAAATTCATACTGAGTTCTCAGGAAGTCTAATTACTCAGAACAAATTGAGAAGAAAATTTTATACTCATGGAGTTACTGTGAAAGATAATAATTGCCCAAAGGGATAATTCAGGTAAAAATGGCCTCCATTTCATGCCTCAATTACCAATATTCACTGATCCTTGCTGTTTTCCTGTAAGAAGGAAAACAAAAATCATTCCGTGTAGCTGCTTGACAACAAATATAACTACTAAGAAAGGGTATTCTTTCCAATGTAGAGATAAGTACAAAATTTCATAGAGGTATTTTATCATTTCTTCTTTGATTTCCCTAAAATTTACTATTTTCTTCTAACAATTCTTTTAGTAAATATAAAACTCGAAGTCATAACATAGAGTAAAACTATTATTTCATAGAAAATATGAAAAATGCCTCTCCTGACTTATGTGCCAGGGCGTGTTTGTGTGTTCATGTGAAATATGAAAGTTAAAGGCTTCCAGGGTGATTTTACAGCAAGTGGGGATAGACAGTGACTACTTCATTTCTGTCTCGTTCTGTTTCTTTCTCCAACAAGTGCCTGTGGGGTCACATTCTGTTGTTCCATATCCCTGAAAAGCATCAAGAGGAGATGAAATGAAGAGAAAGTGAAGAAAATTATTTAACATTTAAAAGGAGTACAAACCAATGTTTCCAAATCATGACTTCGAACTCAGCTCTGCCGCCTCCTGCAGGCAGCGTTTTCACGGCAGTGTTGCTAGCACCTGTGTCCTTGTGCACATGTTTGGTTGTTCGTTGTAGGTGAAGGTTACCCATTCCTGGTCCCCACAACAGGATCGCCCACGTGTAAGAACAGATGGCTCCTCAGAGGAGGTGTGGACAAGAGGATGTTACTGAGTGTAGCTGAAAGGCCTCTTCTCCAGGTGGAAACCCAGATCACAGAGTTTACCGTAAAATCAGAATGCGACAGCTCCAGATTAGAAAACTGCAGCCCTGGCTGGATGGAGGTCCTGACACACAAGGTCAGGGGTACCTCTATCTGCCCACCTGTCCCCTCCGATGATAAATGTCACATGACAACTAGGCTAGGCTATATGTGGTGCATTCATATAATTTTATTTTGCCTCAGTGTCTATTTTAAATATAAAGTTAACTTTCTCATGCTGGAAATAGGACTCTGGCGCCCTTGAGACAGTTTGCAGTTTCCCTTCACACCTGAATGGCTTAAGCCAGCTGCCAGGGATAAGAACTTAGACGCATCTCCCCTGAGGAACTGGAACCTCGATTTGTCTGGGGGCTCTCAAAACACTATGATACCTTGTCTAGGATTAAATACCACTCCAGATGTCTCTAAGTTCTGGAGAGTTCGCATCAATAAGATGTGATTAGTACTTAAATCAGAGAACTTTAAATAAGGCTGATTATACCATTCTCTCTCTGTGTGTATATATAATTAACATATATTTATATATAATACATGTTACATATAATTTATTTTCATTTTGTCTTCTTTGTATATCATTATCGGTGTAAAATAAATTAGGATGCTTTTATAGGGAGCTGATATTCTCAGATCATTGCCAATTGTTTTCCCTCAGAAAAATAAATTGATTTCCAACCCATGAAAACACAAACAAACTTTCTTTTGAATAATAGTCCTGATAAAATCAAGTCAGATCAATCCTGCATTCTACCCCCAACTGCTACAGAGATACCCCACAAGAAGCACTTTCTCTCCCACGGAGACCACTGGAAGGCCCTCTTTCTCTTTGTTACTCCACTGTGAGCATAAACCCAGCTTTCTCCGTGTGCCCTTTTGTAGAGTCACTTTAAAATACAGCCAATTTATTCTGTCTTTAAAGTACCCATTTAGAAGCCCCAATAACTCCTGAGACTCACTACCCATGTTTCATGTTGACAATGAAATCACCTGTTTATATGCATAGTCCATTTTCCATATACAAACAGCCAGTCTTATTCTTCGGAAGGTAATTTAGCTGCATAAATTGGGAGCAAGTGAATTTACACATCTGGAAATAGAGGTTGAGGTCTTTTATTCCTTCACTAATTTTGCAAAATTATTTCCATTATGTTCCAAAAATTTATTTTCTTTTTTTTGAGGCAGAGTTTCATGCTGTCACCCTGGCTAAAATGCTGTGGCATCATAGCTCACGGTAACTCTAATTCCTGGTTTCAAGTGATCCTCTTGCCTCAGCCTCCCAAGTACCTGGGACAACACGCACCTACCACAATGCCCAGCTAGTTTTCTGTTTCTAGCATAGATGAGGTTTCCCTCTTGCTCAAGCTGGTCTCAAACTCCTGGGCTCAACCAATCCACCCACCTCATCCTTCCAAAATGCTAGGGCTACAGGCGTGAGCCACCACACCTGGCATGTTCCAGAACTTTAAATTTGATAAAATAGGCTTCCTTCTCTCTTTTCCGCACCTGTAATTAAGAGAGAAAGAACACAAATCTGAAATTCTTATTAGTCATCACAAACATACTCACACTTCTCTTTCTGACCAGACGTTCTTCCCCCGAACAGACTTCTGTGCACAAGCACTCAGCCCCTCCCTAGACCAGCAGCAAAGCTGACTCACAGGCCACACTGCAAAAACTCGCTTCTAACTCGCTCTGAGGTGGATTGCTAAGGACCAGGCAACGGAATTGCTGCTGTCAATCATCAACATTAAATTGACGCTATTAGAGCCAATGATTAAGCATTCAGTGACTTGTCTTTTCTTGTTTTTCTCTGGGCTTTTATGTGGTAGAAAATATTGTAGTCAGATGAAACAGTTCTTTGGTCTTCTTTCCCAGGGTGAAGGCTGGTATGGGGGGTGTCATATGGTTAGTCAGGGGGTGTCATATGGTTGGTCAGGCCAAACAGATTCTTTTGAGTTGATAGGTCACTGTGACATGGGTGTAGACAGTGTATTTTAGGGTGGAAGCAGCCACATTTGAGCACCATCTGAAAAGTGTACATCCATGTTTCACCTGCAGACGGCACGTGAGAATTTCAGTGTGCCCCCGAGGGAAGGTCTGCTGACGGGTATGCCAGGAAGTGTGGCAATAAAGCCATGCCTGTGAGACATCCAGAAATTAGTTACCTTTGAAAATGGAAGCAAGATCGATGAGAAGACATAGAAAAATCTGCATTTTTTCATAAGAGAAGAAAAATGGCTAAAATAAAATTCTTTAAAACGTCTAGGCAAAAATGTTCAAATCTAACACATAAAAATACTGGAATAAATTACCAAATAATCAATTTTTACACAACTCCACCAACGTGGAGGATTTGGCAAAAAATTCACAGAGCTTTGTAAGGAACCTCTTAAAGAACCCAAACCAATTTCCTCCAGTGCATTGACAAGCCTGAAAGATGCAGGGAGCATGTAAGTGAAGGGCACCCTTATAATTGTGACTCAATCTGTAAGAATACAAAGTATGTAAGCAAAACATGTGTACCCACTAATAACTTAAAATTTAAAAAAAAATAGGAGAAGGGAAGCATCAGACAATGTGGCCTGTTGAAAGCCACTATCTCTTTTTTGTGGCTCTGTCTTGGACAGCAAGTTAGAAAATTTGTCCTTGTGATCCGAGGAGAAAAATGCAAATGCACAATAAAGTTACCCAGTCCCTCAAACCAATACATTGAGAACAGAAACCAAACCAAATTTACGTCAATGATTTACCAAAAAAATTAACACTGTGCAAAATAAAATAAATTTAAGAAAAGGCTATTAATAATGACCATAATACTCTATAAAATCAAGTAAAATAGAAAACATAGATTGTGTCATGTTAGTATAATTCTAATGGGACATTGTCCTCTGGAACCTTAATTATTTAGTTATCTTTATTTGTCTTATATTTCATTCAATCAATTCAACAATTTCATTATTTTATCACTATTATTGATACTGCTAGGAGAATATTACCATATGATTTTGACATGCATCATTTCAGTTAATCCCAACAATGATGATGTCACAACTTCTGATTTTACAGAGGAAGAGTCTAAGGCTTTGCAGTTCACATAAGGTGTCTGACCCATACATAGTGGGTGGTGGAATCGGTGATCAGAATCGGGTCCTCAGACCCCAAAGCGAAGGTCTGGACCGTTGCTCAGTGTCATTCCAGACATCTTTGGGAGGCCCTGCTTCCCAAACTCCCGTAGCTTCTTATCTAGAATTTAAACTTTGAGAAGTATCTTGAAATCAAAGTCTCTAATTCCTACTCTACTTAGAGATTTGACTAGCACAGATGTTAAAAATGTCCCCTCTGAGAGAGTCTTTCTCTCAAAATACTTAAACCAACTTCTATAGCAGGGGCATAACATAAATATCACCAGGGCCAGGCAGGTGACCTAGATGTGGGAGTTTCTTGAGTATAAGGAGATATGAGAGTGAGGAAGTTTATATCCAAGCACACACACAGGGATTCAAACTCCCTGTTATAACACACAGTGTGGTCCACATGGCACTTGTGGGCCGGGGTTTATGACCCAGGTTCTAATGTCTGCAGTAAAATCCAAGCAGATAAGTGCTCAGTTAAAACTTTGCTGGAAACACAGGTGAGAGGATCCAGACGTTGAGACACTTTGGTGAATGCTCTAAATAGGTACATTGTACATGGGCATTCTCTTGCAAAATTGAAAAAGAGAACTACTTACATGGATGGAGCTGGAACATATTCTTCTTAGCAAAGTATCTCAAGAATGGAAGAAAAAGTACCCGTTGTACTCAGCCCTACTATGAAGCTAATTTATAGTTGTCGTATGAAGGGTATAACCCAAATATAGCACAAGAATATGGGGAAAGGAGCAAGGGTAGGGAGGGGAGGGGGAGGTGGAAGGATGGTAATGGGTGAGGCCACACTTACGGTGCATCTTAGGAGGGTACAGGTGAATCTTACTAAATGAATACAAATGTCTTCATATAATAACTGAGAAAATGCCAGGAAGGCTATGTTAATCAGTTTGATGAAAATAGTTAAGACTGTATATGAAACCAGCACATTGTACCCCTCGATTGCACTATTTTACACAGCTATGACTTAATAATAAAAAAAAAGAAAGGGGAAGATGACCCCTTGGGGTTTCCAGAAGCCACACATCTCAAAACTAGGGACACAGCTCTGACCCATGTATTGAATGACACAGGGACAGGGTTGCAGCAGGGGAGAGCTCTGAGACACATCCAGCCTGTCCCATGAGCTGCTTTGCTGTGTGGGACGTAGGACCCGTGAACCTGTGGTACTGGAACTATCTGCACCAGGGAAATATGCAGCTTGAAGATGATGGCAAGTTGCAGTGGAAGAATCACCCTCCAGGTGCTGGGGAGTCTGGAGCAAGGCTATGTCATCAACAGAAAGAACTACGCATATTTGAAAAATATCTTCTGACATCACTGGTAAACAGAACAAATCAGCTAGCTAACATGTCCTTTGCCATTGGTCACACTGAAACTGCCACAGTGGGTAAATAAGTGAATGGAGTGGCTGTGGTAGCGGAGGTGAGCCCAGCTGTGAAATCCTACTTCCCAGTGTTGATCTTGTGCTGCCCTAAATGTCCAAGCTACCGGCAGCAGAGACCAATGCTGAATCCCCTTTATAGCAATATTTCTTCAGGAGACTGACCAGCCACTTGGTAGCAGGTGAACTGCATTGAGTGCATTTTATCCTACCAGGAGGGCCATTCCTACAGAGACAGATATGTATTTTAAGAAACTTATGCTGTGCCACTATTCTAATCCACAGGCAAAATCCCCCATAATATAACATCCCATGATACCAACAACTTCATACAACTTCACACTGAAGAAGGTACAAGCGTGAACCTAGGGCCAAAAAGAGCCACTGACTATGTCCTGTGCTCCCCCTTTCAGAAGCAGGAGGTCTTAAATAGTCTTGGAACATACTGGAGACAAAACGGGAACACAAGCCTAGAGGCGGTGTCTGCAAGCGTCATCATTTGCACCATGCGGCAGCCCAGGTGGGTCAGAGTACCCATTGTGAGCAAGTCTAGACAGCACTGTCACTGCTGGGAAGAGCACGTGGACCTTGAGACGGAAGCCGGATGCCCCCACAGCCGCTGCTTCTAATGACACACTTAGAGTTTTCCATCCCTGAACTCTGGGATCTTTAGAATTAGTTCCTGGTCCCCAAACGTGACATGTTCTTGCCCTGGAGCAGTGTAACAAACTCATTTATCTATGAGCTATAGTAGCTTTGGGGCACTTTGGACTCTTTGTGTGTAGGGACCAGCTGACGATGCATCAGTGTCTTTTCGGGTCTAATTGACGCTGGTCAGCAAGATGAAGAGGCTGCTTCTATACGATGAGGGGAAGGGGCACAGCCAGGCACCATGGAATGACGTTTTGGTCAAAGGTAGACCACATAAAGGATGGCGGTCCCCTGAGACTATAGTTAAGGTGAAGAATTTCTGTTGCCAAGTAACGATGGAGACAATCTAACTCACCAGTCATGTTGTGCGGTGATGCTAGTGTACGTGAACAAGCCTGCTTCCCTGCCTATTGCGTGAAAGTATAGCACATACAATTCTACATCATTCTTGATGATGATAATAAACGGCTATGTTACTAGTTTCCGTAATACACTGTATTTTAAATTATTATTTTAGAGGGTGTTCCTACTACTTATTAAAAAAAGAGTTAACTGTGAAACAGCCTCAGGCAGGTCCTTCAAGAGGTAGTCCAGAAGAAGGCATAGCTGTCACAGTAGAGGACAGCTCCCTGCGTGTTACTGCCCCTGAAGACCTTCCAGTGGGACCAGATGTGGAGGTGGAAGGCAGCGGCACTGGTGATCCTGACCCTGCACAGGCCTAGGCTAATGGGTGTGTTTCTGTTTTAGCTTTTAACGAAAGTTAAAAAAGTAAAAAGAAATAAAATTAAAATATTAAAAATAGGAGAAAACATATTCATAGATTAAGGATATAAAGAAAATATTCTTGTGCAGCTGTACATATGTTGATGTTTTCAGTGTCATTACAAAAGAGTCAAAACGTGAAATAAAGTTTATATGGTAAAAAGTTGCAATAAGCTAAGGTTAATTTATTAGTGAAGGAAGAAAAGACGTTTAATATATTTGGCATCGCCTAAGTGCACAGGGTTTCTGAAGTTTGCATCAGGGTCTAGGGATGTCATAGGCCTTTACATCCATTGACTTGTGCAGAGAGAGGGACTCTCAGTCCTGCAACCTGCATTCATGACAAGTCCCCTCCACAAGTATATCCTTTTTTATCTCTTATACTGTATTTCTACTGTATTGTTCCTATGTGTACATGTGTTTAGACACACAAATATTCCCCACCATGGTCCATTAGCCACCTACAGTATTCAGAGCACTATCATGCTCGACACTAGTGGTTCTCAACCCTCCTAATGCCATGACCATTTAATACAGTTCCTCAGGTTGTGGTGACCCCCAACCATAAAATTGTTTCCATTGGAAGGTTGAGAACCACTGCTCCACAGGTTAGTACCCTCAGATTAATAGCCAAGACCATGGATCCTAGGTGTGCAGTGAGCTGTAACATCCAGGTTCCTGTAAGTACACTTTGTGAAGTTCACACCATCACGAAATTGCCCAGTATGCATTTCTCTGGCTGTGTTGCTGTTATCCCTGTAATAAGTGACACATGCTGTATACCTAGAACCCACATGATTCTATAGAGTACATCTTTGTACCCACCTGCTCAATTGTAATTATGAATGCATACTTTATTAGCAAGGGTGCAGGCTTCTCAGGACTGAAAGATTATATCTCTACACAAGTACACCACTAAAACTTTCTAAGGTGGCAGCTGAAGGTAAAGAGAATTTAGAATTGATAATAAAAACCGGGGAAGATGAGTATTAGTTGTGGTCCCCAGACCAACTGCAGCAGAGGACTATAGTTTATCCCACTAATTTTCGAAGTTTTCCTGCAAGAGCTGAGGATTATGTAATTGGACAATCTCCTTGCCTGAGATGAGTAGAAAAGTGGACCAGCCCAGGGAAAAGGGTAGCTTCTGTGATCGGCAAGCTTTCCCTTTTAGATCTCCGTTCCTGAGATGTGCCTGGAAAACACAGTTATTTGACAGTCTCCAGCTTCCAGAGATGTGAATCTACCCTGGCACTTAACTGCAACTATGCTTTTCCCATGACAACAAATGGGGCGTTGCATGTTTTCTCTGGACCTTTCCTGCAGGACCCTCCAGTGGGCAGCCTTTCCTTGGGAATGCCTGGTTGACCCGGGAGTCCCAGAACTGCACTGAAATCTGAGTCTTTTCCTATTTCATCTCCTTTCCTTTCCCTTCTTCACTCACAGATGGCAAACGTGCATCCTGGCCCAAAGAGTCTCCTTGCTTTTTTTTCCTGTTATCTCCCTCTTTATCCCTCACAGGCTTTCCCACATTAAATCTCTTGCATATCTAATCTTGTCTTGGAATCTACTTCTTAAAAGACCTGAATTGGCAAAAAGAGAAATTATAAAAATAGCATGGTCAGAAGATATTGGTAGAGATAACTACCAAGAAAACTGGCTAATAACTCAAACCTATTTGTGGAGCTGTTCTGGAGTTGAGTAAAACTGACTCATATCCCAAGCACCATTTTAGGTGGTTTATAGTTGGCTGTGATCTGAACACTGGAAACACTGCTTGGGTTTTCAAAGGATGTGTTGGGGTAGGAATACCTCAGGGGGCAATCTCAGAGGGAATTAATTTGAAGAAAACTCTGGTTCCAGCATACAGATTATGGAAAGTATTAAAAATCTTTTGTTGAGGCTACAGTTCATCACAGAACATCTTACCTGAAATTTTGAAAATACTTTGCATAGCAAAGAACTGTTGATGGGGACTCCAATGCTGAATTTATTGTTGTGCCCAACTTTCCTGCTGTATATATCCAAAAGTCCAATTCAAACTATAATTATCCTATGGATCTTAGGATAAAAATCCCCAAACAAGTGGTGGTGTGATCTACATATCTACTGTTTGATCTGTAAATCCTACTACTAGGTATTTGCCCAAAGGAAAAAAACTTCGTTTTAGCATAAAGACACTTGCACTCAAATATTTATAGAAGTACAAATCACAATGGCAAAGACGTGGAAATAATCCAATGCCCATCAAGCATGGATTAACAAGGATTAATTAGTGGATTATAAAATATGGTATATGTAGCCAATGGAGTTCTAATCAGGCATAAATAGAAATGGTGATATGCTATTGAAGGGGCACAGTCCCCTGCACCCTTGTAAGGTGAATGAGTCTCATTTGTGCTCGAGAAATGAGGCCCTAAGAAGGAACATTTCTCTTACTTGGGCCAGATGTGAGTTTTGGGGGATATTCGCCCCCAGCTCTCAGAAGCGGCTTTGCTGAAAAAAACACAGGCAGTTATGCCCTAAAGGAAAGAATGTGCCAGAAGGCCCTGCCAAGTCGCAGCTGGGGAGTAATCACCTTCCCGGGGCAGTGGTCCATTGCACTTTGTTCCCTACTTCAATTTACACAATAACTTTCAGTTAATCATATAGAGAAGTAGGCAAACAGAACAGACAACCCAGTGCCTTTCTGGTTTATCTTCATTGTTGTTTATCTCTAAACAGAGTATGCTTAGTTTAGAAAGATGTGTACGTGCTTTGCTGTATTAATGCAAACAAGGAATATTTATGGCAGATTTTGTTACCTTTTGTGTTCTTTATTCTTAGATATTGTTATCTGATGATTTATGGTATATAAGAATCTTAGTAAAGATGGGTAGTTGCTGAATGCCTGAGCAAGCATCAGCCATTCCCTTTTCAAATCAATCATTTTGTCTGCAGTGCTTCCTCTGCATAATCAACTAAGTAGGTTAGTGGACAGCAACATGCTATCTTTTGAAACAATGTGAATGGAACTGGAGACCATTCTCCTAGGTGAAGTATTGCAAGAGTGAATAAAGAAACACCACATGTACTCAATACTGGATTGGAACTAGTTGATCAACATTTATGTACACATATGGAAGTAAAACTCAATGGGAATTGTGTAGGTGGGAGGGTGGTGAAGGGCTTGGGTTAATTCACACCTAATGGGTACAATGCATACATTCTGGGCAAAAGATACACTTATTACTCTGTCCTGAAATGTACAAAAGCAAATTATGTAATCAAAATGTGTGCACCTCTGTAATATTCTGAAATACAAAAACATATAAAATCATCCTAAACCGCACAAATCTCAGTAAGAGAGTTCAGTTTGCAGTGCTGAATTTTCCAAGGTGATTGCTACTTTTTTAATATTAACACTTTTATACAAAATTAATTAATTGATTAATTTTTTCCTTGCCCTATGCATGTGCTCAGTCTGGTTGTTGGCCAATGCAGACTTACTATGTGCCAATAAAGACTGAAACTACATCAGTGGTTTAGCTTTGACACTTACTTATTTAACCTACGTTTTTTCATATTCATTTTAGCACCCCAAATCAGAGAAATCAGGCTTTCTCACACCCCTGCTCCAATGTTGTTCAGTAAATCACTGCACACAAGCAAAGCATTGCATGCAGGTATATGCGGTATATGTAGATCTTTCTTTAACCTTCAAGTTTTGTATCTTTCAGATATTGATCTTAGGAGACAGTTAGAAGAATTGGTCTCACGATCCCATCATGAACAAGGGGAACAGAGCAGACTGGTATCTGGATCAATAAAGATGTCCTGGGTGTCCTTACGTATAACGAGTTTGCAACTTATAAGCTGGTGAAGTATAGCACTGTTGCTCATAAAGAGCCACAGAATCACCAAAGGAGCATCTCTCCCTGGCCTCCCGTGTTGTATTTGACTGTCATGTGTAATTAATAAAAAGATTTGTGGAAATTTTGTGGAACATGGCGATTTGTGACATAGAAGTTAGGGAAATGGGAGAGGGTAACAAAAGGGAACATTTTCCTTTGGACAGAATTTATTATTGGATTTAAAATTCCATATGAAAAGCCCTGGTGCAAATGCTCAAAATAGAGTAAGTACTCAGGTTCAGTTATTCCTTAGCAGAATAAATAAAAGCAACATTGTATGTAATGCCAGAAGTATGCTAAATATGTTTCCTTCGAAATCATACACATGAACTTCTAGGAAAAAAAAATGCCAGAATAAATGCTTAACTGCCTTTACTTAAGAAAAACTTACTAAAACTCACTAAGACAGATTGGAAGATGATACCCAGATTGTCACATAAATCGATTTGCCTGAAATCAAGGCAAGGAAGAATTAAAGATCACTGACATGAGATGATTAAGAGTAATGGAGTCCTATTTCCCAATTGTGTAGACCTCTAACCAAACTTGATCCAACAAATGTTGTAGGCAATATGTGTTAGCAACCACAGACCCATCCCTGGAATCATGTAGGACCAAAGCTCTGTGTCCTATCAGCATTTATTAATGGTTCTCTTGATGATACATTTTGTTGGAAGACTAAAAATATGTTGGCATAACGCAGACTAGAAAAGAAAAACAAAACATGCCACTGGAAATAGATTAAGTCAGATTGTCACCATGAAAATTCTAGACAAATTTCTCCTCAATTCTATTTTATAGATAAAAAAATAAGACAACGTACAGCATTTGTGCTCCCCTCTTCCTTGCCAAATTTTTCAAAAACGTACTTTGGATATTTATGGTTTGATGAAGTCTAAAAGAAATTTTTAAAAATCTTTTTCCTTTTAGTGTTAGAAACTATGTGTAATTTCAGAGATATTTCATATGTTTTTAATCCATTTGCAATTGAAATTATTGAAAAAGTAACTTTTGAAGCTTTTTGAATTTTGCCCATGAAGAAAAGAGGTCATGCTTTGCCAAGAAGGTATGAACTTGAATATTCAAAAGTTTAAGTTAGGTTTAAAATTTCAACCACAAGAAATCCACTGAGCTCTCAAGTCAGGGAAATAAATTCTCAGATTTTCTGTTTCTTCCCTGCTAAACATCCCAGGGTCACAAAGTGAATTTTAACCAATAGATTCAATCCTCTCCAAAGGTACAAAATGATTGGATTTTGTGATAACTGGGAATTTATTTTCTAGGAAAGCCCATGTCTAATCTTGGGAGTGGAAGAGAGGACAGGGTGACACTTCTGAAGAACAGAGCTGGATACAGAAATGTAGCCTCTTAGAAACCACTGGCACTGCGTGTGCTCATTCAATTCTGACAGAGTTTAAGATCTAAGTTCAAATTCATTCCCAAGTCCCGTGGGCATCCACCAGTGCATGCTGGGAAGCCAAGTCTCCCCAGACAGCTGAGATGCTGCAGCAAGTTACTAAGAGGTAGATCCAGGTTCACTTTGCACAACACTGGTGCTCGATTCTATTAAAGCCAGCATTTATTTGATCTTAGAGTATCCAAATAAAAGTGAAACTCATGTTCGTCTCCAGAGAGCTTCTGACTCTATTTTTCATCAGAGAAACTATTTTTCGGAGGCATAGTCAGATGGACTTCTGTGCCTTCCCTTCGGCATGGCCTGGACTTCCCTGATTTTTCCAGGGCAGCAGAAGGTACAACAATGGCCTGTTGCTGGGGAAACTGCACTGTGGCCGACCACAGGACTTCTTGGTCTGTGCTGGGGAGGTGGATGAACCCTACTTGACTGCTCTCATTATTAAACGTAGGAGGAGAAAATAGTAACCGCTAAGTGCTTCACAAAATGCCCTACTGTTTATACCCACTTCTGCCCTCCTACTTGCCTGGAAGGCTCAGGGCTGGGACAAAGTCTATCTTTATTTTATGCGTTACAGACAGACTAAAGGGAGGTCAGAAAGGGTGGTGGAAAGGACGCTGGATTAAAAGACATAAGACTTGGTTTTAGCCATAAGCCAGCTGTGTAACCTTCAGCAAGTTACATAAATTAAGCAGTTCCCAGTGTTCTCAGCTAAAAAAAAAAAAAAAAAAACAGAAAACAAACAAAAAAAGGACCTGGTAATCCTTTGGTTTTCTTATGTCTGTATAAAAGCACAGTCTGTGTTTCCAAGTGGCGGCAGAGGGGTCAGAAGAAGTTACAGAACGTCTCTTACTAATGTGTTTTTTGTTTTCAGGTCACACTCATGCCATGTTGAAATTAAACTTTCATACTATTTCCTGGTGTTTTAATTCATTAAGGGTGGAATGGGTATGTCCAGGTAGATGGAAGATAGATGGAGCTGTGGTGGATGAGCCTGGAAAATATTCCGGTTGCATCTGAGTGTGGCCATAACTGACAGGGGAACAGAGTCCAGCCGGTTCATCTCATGTCACCCTCGAAAGACCATTTGTGCATTTATGCTTAAAAGGGCTGACTCAGGAATGCTGCGACAGCCATTAACTTAGAATTCTCTTATTTTTCTGGATTTCTGTCTCCTTCTTAATGGTATTTTAATGCAGTTTTTGTGTTCAATTATAATAGTGTTGCTAAATACAGTAGGTCTGATTCCACAGAAGAAGAATAGTTTTTTCAAAATCAGCATTTTCCTGCTGATTTGCCAGCTGTTCCAATAAATACTCATCTCCCAACTTCAAACGAGTATATTGCACTCTTACTAAATATAAATGCCATCCACAGCTACTGTATTCTGGCTTTTCAGTTCTCCTTAAAATCATATACAAAATCTATATTATTGATGGTCGCCTCTCTCAACTGTGTGCAGGTGACTTTGCTGACACAGGTGTTCTGAGAGTGACTATTTCTTCTAGGTACTGCTTCCCAAAGTCGATGTCAAGTACGGACAAGTGAATCAGACCCTGCTCCTATGGTTTTGCCATCCCCCTTGATTTCTATCTCTAACCATAGGAAACAATTAGTTAGGGAAGCCTAAATTTAAAATAACAATGCCATACCTTTTTATGTCTGTTTTTGAAAATGAGTCTGATCTGTTTAATGAGATAGGATCAAATATGTAATACTCTGCAAGCATATTTTTTTAATTTTGGGAATATTATAAAGAAATAAGATATATGGATCCATTTTAAGGAATAGGCACTGTTAAAATAAACTAAGAGGATAGCATGTAGTGTACTCTATATAAATTCTGTACTATACATTGTAATGCTAATATAGTAATAACCTTGGCTGGGGACCAACAGGAATATAAGACAATATTTTCAGCCATGCATTGTTTTTTTCCACAGTCCCCACTGAATTGTATGTGTGCATTTTTCCTATTTTTAATCAGCATTACAAGAACTACAAGCAATTAAGCCTTTCAATATCTCCTAACAATAGTAAAAAGGCATCCATAGTAATTTCAGGAAGCATATTTGTTAGTGTTTGTATTTAGAAAAATACTAGTTGGTCTTTTATTTGACAGAAACTAAAGCTGGGGGATTGTTACAGAAACAAATGTAATTCAAAGGCAAACTTGCTTCACTTAAATTTTTTTTTGGCAAATCTATACTTTTGAGTAAACATTTCCATCCAAAGGACCAGTCAAATTAATGACAAAAAAAATCTGAATCACTCGGGCAGCAGCTCCCATGAGCTGATCCTCGGACTGATAACAACTTGCTGGGGTAACTACGTCTTCACAACCACCAGGTTGACTATTTTCCAATCAAACTTTTTGCACACCCTCAGAAGATGAGAAAAATGTGAGGCCCCAAGTTACTGAGCCAATGGAGCGTCACTCCCAGACACCTGGGTGGCCAAGAGCAAATGGCCAGAAAATACTGTCACTTGGTAACACGTTGTTTTCACAAAACGACATTAGTGGCCCACCCTGAATTCTTCCTACACAGACTATCTACACATAAAAACCCATTTGAGAGGGCAAGGAGGCCGAATGCAAACAACAAGGTATTGACTAGATTTGGCCACTTTGGGTCATTGGCTTTCGACAGAATAACTGGCCATTTAAATGAGTTCAATCATTTTTAAAATCAGTTTGTGGATGCAGACACAGCCACAGTCTAACATAGTTGACATTCCTTTCCTTGCAGCTGGAATTAGAAAGTAGATACTTTTTTAGACTCTTATCCATTCATAGCCCATTTCTATGCATACTTTATGGGTTGAGATTTCTGAACTAAATCTTATATGAAAAGTTTGATTTAAAATGTTTCAAGTCAATGTAATTGGAATTGTTTACAGTGTTTTCAATGACTTGTATCAGATGATCATTTCACGCACATTAAATCATATACTTTTGGAGACATTCTGAGGTTTAATATGAGGTTTATAGATAAAAATTCTAGTTTAGTATAATTTTTACACCTTATCTACAAATGGGGGTGGTGCAAATGAAAGCTTCAATTTGGAGAAGAGCTGCTTTCTGATTATTAAAATCTGCATCATTAGAAAATGTTAATGACGTTACTTTTTAACTATTTAGAACATAAAATTATGGATTTATTTTCCTTCCCACTGAAATGGAAACTCCCTGAGGACACAGCCCGGTCTGTGTTTTCCATAGTTATATGCTCACTGATGCCTAGGCAAGAGCTTGCATGCTACATGCCTCCCTCAGAGAAATAGTATAGCCAAGCATTTTATTAAAATTTATTGTGTACGTAATGTATTCTAAATGCCATGGCAGATTCTGGGGACACCAAACAAAATACAGACTTTCTATAATACGAGATCTGACATCCATCTACGACAGATAAATGAAAAGATTATGACAATATTATGGTTTTGTTAGGTGTAAGGGTGGAAGCGTTTATATGGGAACACAAAGCAAAGCCCCCCAACCTAAAATAGGGAAATTAGAGAAAATGATGTTTTTGATTTTAAGATGAACAAGAATTGAATTATTAAAGGAGCAATAGAGTAATCACTGGAGGAGTACACAGGCTACTAAATCTTAAAAGTTCATGTCTAGTACGATACTGTATACGTGTGGGTGAATGTGAACTCAGTCTTAAAAAATGAACTTTTAACTTGAAGGGAATGAGGTCACCAAATGCTTGTTTGTAGGAGTATCTTTTAGAAAGATGATTGTACTGTAGATACTGGGTTTAAAAAATCCCCTGAAATAATCCACTCAGAAAATAATGTGGATTTAAAATGAGGCGAGGACTTTGGAGCTGAAGAGACTTAAATGGATTTGAGAGACATTTAAGAAGCAGGATCAAAAGAACAGATTTATGTAGTTAGGAGATGGGGAAGAAAGAGCAATTAAAGCTAAGGGAGACTTCAGCATATGGCTCGGGACACTGGCTGGACGATGGAGTTATGCAACAAGGCACAAAATGCAGGACAAGGAGAAATTTATGGGGGTGGCATTTGGGAAGAATCATAAAACTAATTTGAAGCCCATTGAACTTGAGACACCGGTGACGCA
>CAUYRH010144393.1:0-23253 GCA_963574655.1 Perodicticus potto
CTTATAAATTGAGGTGCATTCTGGTTGGGTGCATAAATATTAATAATTGAAATCTCATCATAGTATTACCTTTAACAAATATGAAATGTCTGTCTTTATCCTTCCTTACTTTGGTTGGTTTAAAGCCTATTGTATCTGCAAAGAAGATTGCAACACCTGCTTTTTTCTGTTTTCCATTTGCCTGCAATATAGATGACCATCCCTTCACCTTGAGTCTATATTTATCTTTTAAGGTAAGATGAGATTCTTGTATGCAGCAGTTATCTGGCCTAAGTTTTTGTATCCAGTCAGCTATCCTATTCCTCTTTAGAGGACAATTTAAACCGTTCACATTAATTGAAAATATTGATAAATCTTTAGAAAGTCTAGTGGACATTTTTAATCCTTTTGCTGCTGTGGAAGTTGGAATTTGATAAAAAGTTTCTGGATGAGTTTATTTTTGCATTGGAGGATTACACTGGTCATTATGGAGAATAGGTCTGAGAATATCCTGGATAGCTGGTTTAGTTATAACAAATTTCTTCAATATGTGGATGTCATTAAAGTATTTAATTTCTCCATGATAAATGATACCCAGTTTAGCTGGATACAAGATCCTGGGTTGAAAGTTATTTTGTTTTAGGAGATTAAAAATCGATGACCATTCTCTTCTAGCTTGAAACGTTTGATCAGAGAGATATGCAGTTATTCTAATATTCTTCCCCTTGTAGGTTATAGATTTCTTGCGTCTGGTTGCTTTCAAAATTTTCTCCTTTTATTTACTTTAGTGAACTTAATTATGATGTGCCTGGGTGATGTCTTATTTGCGTTGAGTCGTGCTGGGGTTCTGAAACTGTCTGCTATCTGAATTTCAGAATCTCTTGGCATGTTGAAAAGTTCTCTTTCATAATATCATAAAGAAGAGACTCTGTGCCTTGTGATGCCACTTCGTCATTTTCAGGTATCCCTATAAGGCGAATATTGGTTTTCTTTGAGTTATCCCAGAGCTGTCTGAGAGAATGATCCGTTTTTGCCTTCCATTTCTCTTCCTCCTTATAGGTTAGGGGGCATTTGAAACCTTTGTCTTCAATGTCAGAAATCCTTTCTTCTGCTTGCTCCATTCTGTTGCTGAGGGATTCGACTGTGTTTCTCAGATCTTTGAGGGCTGCAACTTCTTGTCTCAATGTGTCAAAATCTTTGGTCATTTGGTCTTTGAATTCCTTGACTTCTTGAGACAATTATTGAAATGCACCCTGAATTTCTAAATCCAACTTTTCCTCTATTTTATTAATTTATTAATTTTGTTTGCAATCCAAATTTTGAATTTGATTTCTGACATCTCAGCCATCTGTTTATGCATAGGATCGTCATTTGCGTCTGCCAAATTGTTCCTTGGGGGGGTTGATCTACTCTGGTTGTTCCTGTTTCCAGAGCTTTTTCGCTGATTCCGCCCCATGATTATTTTACACCATTTGGCCGGATGAGTAGATAAGGACAAGTTGGGTTGGAAGTTCTAGGAGTAGTGATTGACCAGTCCTTTGTCTGAAAGCTGGGACTGGTGTCTGTACCTTTTCCCCTAGACCTCTGCCAAGAACCCGTACAGTGCTACTGCTTGCGAAACTGAGGACCTTCTTGGTGTGGTGGGGCTAAGTGGCTCTGTCTTATTTTCAGCTGATCTCTGTCTTACCCTAGAGAATCAGTTACTCTGGATTGAAGTCTGAGCTTTTGTTTGCATCCTTGGGGTTGCAGGTCACCCCAGCAGGGTTGATGTGCTTTCTTCGACCTTCTCTTTTGGCTCAGATCTAAACCATCGGCTTTCTTGTTAAATTTCTGTCCTTTAACTCTCTTTCTGGACGGTAGCCTCTGCGCAAAGCTGGCTGCAGACCGCCATCTTGGCTCCTCCCCTGACCTTTCTACTTTTTGATGTAGGCATATATTGCTATAAACTTCCTGCTTAGAACTACCTTCTATGTATTGCATAGATTTTAGTATACTGTGTATCCATTTTAATTTGTTTTAATAAATTTTTAAATTTTCTGAGTTTATTGGCACACTCATCATTTGCAAACATGTTTATGTGTTTGTGCAATTTCTAAGGTTCCTCTTATTACTGATTTCTAATTTTATTCCATTGTTGACAGAAAAATTATGTGACATTATTCAGAATTTTTTGAATTCGTTGAGACTTATTTTGTGGTGTAACATGTGGTTTATCTGGATAATGTTACATGTGCTGATGAGAAGAATGTGTGTTCTGGAACTGAGTAAAATGTTATGGAAATGTCAGTTATGTCCATTTGTTCTAGTGTATAGTTTCTTTGTTGAGTTTCTGTCTAGATGAACTTTCTATTACCAAGAATAGGGTATTAAAGTCTGAACTATTATTATACTGCAGCCTATCTCTCAGTTTAGACCAATTAATGTTTGTTTTATATATTTGGGTGCTCCAGTGTTGCGTGCATTTATATTTACAATTATTATACAATGTATTCTCTTTATGAATTGACCAATTTGACATTATATAGTGACCTCTTTTGTCCCTTTACAATCTAAGATATGTGGTCTATTTTATCTAATAGAAATATAGTTACTCTTGCTCTTATAAAATTTCCATTTGCATGGAATATCTTTTTCCATTCATTTGATTTCAGTCTATGTATGTGTGTTTTTATAAGTGAAATACGTTTCTTGTAGGCAGTAGATGATTGGGTCTTGTTTTTATATCCATTCAGCCATTCTCTTTTAACTGGAGAATTTAGTCCATTTACATTAGACATCATTAGTGATAGGTAAGGATTTACTACTTCCATTTTGTTACTCGTTTCCTAGTTGGTTTGTAACCCCTCCTCTTTCTTCCTTCATGCTATCTTCCTTTGTGATTAAGTGATTTTCCATGGGTATATGTTTTAAATTATTGCTTTTTATTTTTAACACATAGGTTTTTGTTTTGTGTTTTTAATAGATATTATAAATATTTTAAATAGATGATAACTTATCTTTTATAACAAAGAGAGAAATCTAAACAAACCCAGAAACCCTAAAAACCTTTACATTTTATCTCCATTCCTTCTTACCACATTTTGAATTTTGTTGTCTCAATTTACATTTTTATATTGCTTATTAATAAGTTGCTTTAGTTATTATTTTTGAAAGATTTGTCTTTTACTCTTCATACTAGAACTATGTGGATTACTATGAAAATTTTTAGACAGACTGTTAAGGTCTGTTACTTCACTTCCAAGAAACACAGTCAACAGCATTCTTTCTGATTCACGTATGCAAGTTGCATCTTGCCTGGCTTATTGGTATGCTGGGAGTGTTTCATTTGATTTTGTCTGCACAGATTTTATGTTCTTGATTTGTGTGTATCACAAAATCTTTAAAATGACCCACATATGAGTGGATTACATACTAGGATTGCAGTATTAGAGTATTATGAGTTTGTGGACCTTACTTTTATCAGTACGTTTTATACCTTCAAATGTTTTATTTTTGCTTGTTAGTGTCTTTTTCTTTCAGACTGAAGAGCTTTCATCAGCATTTCTTGTAAGGTGGGTCTGGTGGTGATGCATTCCCTCATCTTTTGTTTTCTCTCCTTCATGTTTGAAGTATTGCTTTGCAGGGTGGTATTCTCAGTTGCCAGGTTTTTCTTTCAGCACTTTGAATACGTTATCGCACTCCTGCTTAGACTATATGATTTCCATTGAGAAGTTTATTGCCAGGTGAATTGGAGCTCCTTTATATGTTATTTTCTTCCCATCTCTTGCTCCTTTTAGGATGTTATCTTTGCCCTTGACCTTTGAAAATTAGATTATTATATGATTTAGGATAGTCTTATTTGGATTTTATCTGATTGATGATCTTTGGCCTTCTTGTACTTGGATATTTATATTTTTCTTTAGTTTTGGGAAGTTTTCTGGCATTATTCTTAGAATACTCCTCCTAGCCCTTGTTTATTCTCAACTCTCTTTTGAATACCAGTGGTTCTTAGACTTGCTCTTTTGGGGTAATATTCTATATTTTATAAGCATTCTTCATTCTTTTTTATTTTTCTTCCTCTAAATGTATATTTTCAATAGCCTATCTTTGAGCTCACTAATTTTTTTTCCTCTGCTTGATCCATCCTACTATTAAGAGCCTCTAATGCATTTTTCTGTTTAGCAAATGCATTTCTTAGTTTCAGGATTTGAATTTTTTTTTTATTACTTCACTTTCTCTGTCAAATTTCTCTGCTAAATTTCTGATTTTTTTTTTTTGTGCTATCTTGGACTTTGCTGAATTTCTGCTATTTTGGATTCTCTATTTAAGAGCTCACATGCCACTGTTCTGTGAGGATTGGTCACTTACTTCCTGTTTTGTCTCTCTGGAGACATCATGGTTTCCTGTTTGCTGTTTCTTCTGGACATATGCCTATATCTTCACCCAAAAATAAGTTATATATTCCAGTCTTCTGGAATTCTAGTCTTCTTTTGGTGCTTTTTAGGTATGTTTGCTTAGAGGTTCTTTGCAATTTACCTGTTGAATTTCTTTTATGCTAGGTCCCTACCTCCTCTTCAGCACTAGATGGCACTACAATTCCAGACTTGCCTTGGTTCTAAAAAATGGTCTGAGCACTGCCCCACCCAATGGGAGACAGCCCAAAGAAGATACTTCACTACTGTGGGAAGGCTGGCTAGTGGTTTGTGCCCAGGGGACCTGTGGAACATGCCTCCTGCAGTATGGTGCTACTGAATAGCCACTCTGATTTGGTGTCTTGTTTGTGGGCAGGTGGTGCTAGACCTGCCTCCCGCCTCTGTTTCTGGCTGCCCTCAGGAGGTTTTCTCCTTCCTCGCTCACAATGCTTCCTCTGGATTGACACAGGGGTAGTTCTCCTTCAAGGGGAAGCTGGTTGTCTACCTTGATCTCAGTTTTTTCAGTGTAGAAATTCTAAGGCTAAGAACAATTTTCCATGCATGTGATGCCTGGCAGATTGGGGAAGGATGCCATGGGTATACAAGTCTGATTCTCTTACATCTGCTCAGAGTTTTTTCACTTCTCTGTGGTACTGGGGGTTATCTTATCCACAGATTTGAGATCTGGGATATTACTGGTGATAGTCTTGGTGCTAAATATTGGATTTTGGTTTTCTCTGGTGGGGAGTGAAGCCAGACTGCTTCTGTCCCACCATTTTAATGAGCTGCTTTTACTTTTAAATGGGCATTTTTTCTAATTAACAAACTAAAATCTGATCATTTTAGAAACTACAATTACAGACAATTACAGACAAAAAAAACTTCCAAAATTCACACATTAAACATGAGCTGTATTCAAATGTGGTATATTTTCTTTCTTTCTTTTGTGTGTGCATGGATGTTTGTATATATTTACCTGAAGTCAAATTGTATGTATTATTTTGAATCCCGAATTTCCTCTTGAGCATTTTCACATTATTAATAATTAATTATAAATATACTTTTAAATGTTTATATTTTGTAGCATTACCACAAATTTTTAAACCATATACCTACTCTAGAATACTAGAATTTGTTATTTCTAATTTTTCATTATTAAAAAACATTGTAGAGAACTTTTATGCACAAAAATATCTATTTCTGATAATTACCTTAAGGCAGAAAAGAATTTGAAGGTGAAGAACATAAATATTTTAAGAATCTTGTTGCATTGTGCTAACTGGCTCTTAGAAAGGCTAAGTCAATTTAACTCCTTGTATATGAGAATGAACAACTCATCATAACTCTCCCAGTAAGTATATTTTAAAAAATTTCTATTTTTACAAATAAAACTGATACAACTTACCCTAGTTTACCAATTTTGAGATATACATTTTTTTTTTTTACAGTTTAACATATCTGAAATTAGGGATAGATGTGTATTATAATTAAGGGTGTTTTTTTGCTTTATTTGGCACAATTTTCTTCTTAATGGCACATAAAAATAAAGATGTATCTTATAATTGATGATATTTTAGGTTCAATGAAGTACAGTAGCATCTCATTTAATTTTTAAGTTGTATTTTGACCACTGGTAAATAGCCTGATATATATGGAACCATCTCAATATACATTTCAACATCCCAGTGAATTTTTAAAAGCATTTTTAATTGTAGTAAAACCCCCTACACAGAACATAAAATTTACCATTCAAACAATTTTTGCAGTTAGTATTAATTATATTCATGTTTCTATGCAACAGGTCTCTAGAACTTTTCATCTTTCATACTGAAGCTCTAGGCCCATTAAACAATAACTGCCCTTTCTTCCTCCTCCCAGCCCCTGACAACCAACACCTACTTTCTGTTTCTATGAGTTTGACTACTTTAGATACCTCATGCAAGGGGGATGATACAATAGTTGTCTGCCTGTGACTGGTTTATTTTACTGAGCATCATGTTCTCAAGGGTTATTCAAGTTGTAGCTTGTGTCAGAATTTCCCCTCTTTTTTATGGCTGAATAATATTCCACCCAGTGAAAGCATACAAATTCATAAAAATCATAACGATTGCAAGGAATTACAGTTCATAACTGCAAAATCATAACAACTGCAAGGAACTGCTGACCCACATGATCCTGCCAGCACATCTATCTAGCTATAAAGCAGAAGGTGGCCCACAGGGGTTCTCAATTTCCAAAGATAAACATTGACTTATTTTTGAAATACAAAGATCAAAGTGAAATTAAGAACTTAAGTGATAAAACAAAGCTACTTCTTAAGTCATCTATTTTCTTCTGGTATGATTTCCCATATTTTAAAGGCAGACTTTATAAATGCAGGTGTGGTGACATTACGCCCCTTCAGCAGGAAACTAGGCAATTTCAAGTTTCTTGGATATACAGTTAAATTCTCTTTTCAAGAAAAATAATTGTGTGCTGACAACAAAGGTATTGCACAGAGGCTGTACCTGCAGGGGGAGCCAGGATGGGGAGTCATAGCGAAATGAGCTATTCTAAAAGCAAATGTGCTTCAATGGAAGCCATGTCATCTATCATTTAGTCCCTGAAGATAGGACTAAATTATATTTTAGCTATACGTAATACTATTTGTAAGATTATTTATTTTAAATCCTAATATCTTAGAAAAAAATTAGTACTTTTACAAGAAGAACTAATCAAAATATGGCTCAGATGGTCATGTTTATGGTTGATCACTGAATAAAGGGATCTGATGTCTCACCACTACCATGACGGTCACTTAAATTATTTTCTTTAAAACAGAGAATAGGAATGAAGTATTGTAAGTAACACTTAAACATAAACAGAAAAGAATGATAAAAAGAAAGTCACATCCCCACATTGGCTAAAAACCACAAATTGCAATTATTATTTTTACTCTTTACTTCTTAGTCTTTGATTATAACTTCTGTTACAAATAGAAAGTAAAGGAAAAATCCTAAGTTCCAATTTTCATCCTACTGAGATATACCTTTGGTAAGTACACAGAATTGGGAAAATGTATTGCAAATTGACTACTATTTCAGTTTTAATTGTTATTTTTTTCTTCTTTTTTTAAATTAAATCATAATTGTGTACATTAGTGCAATCATGGGGCACAATGTGCTGACTTCATATACAATCTGTAATATTTTCATCAAACTGTTTAACATAGCCTTCATGGCCTTTTAATCACTATATAAAGACATTTATATTCTGCATTTAGTAAGTTTCACTTGTACCCTTCTAAGATGCACCATAGGTGTGATCCCACCAATCGCCCTCCCTCCACCCATCCCAGTTTTAATTTTTAAAGCTAGGTATTATTTAAGCCATGGTGCATATCTTTTTCTCCCCTACCATAATTTTAAATATGCATTTTATCTGTAATTTTTTAGACATAAAATACATGTTTATTGTAGACAGATGTCAGATAAGCAAAAGAATGAAAGGTAAGATCATATTTTACATTCCTAAAATATAAGAAACTTGAAAACATCACTTCTAACAATATACAATGAGATATTTAAACTGTATTAACCATTTCTGGCTACGAGTCTCTTACAACGAGTATGAAACTACATTAATATGAATATCTACCTATTGTAAACCTTGCTCATATTCTTATTTTTTTGTAGTAAAGCAATCCCGAGGGTGGGCCCTGCAGGGCATAAAGGTGTAAGTGCTTTCTGTGTTTCTAATGAGATAAACTGGGGTCTGGAAGGAGAGCAATTAAGCCCTCATTTGCAGTCCCGGAGATTGTACTTGCCCTGGGTCCTTGCCCCAACTGAGTATCTCTTTTGAGTCTTGCATCTTTTTTTCTCTTGGTAGCACAGACTTTTCAAAGCAATTTACATTTCTTTATTGAAACTGAGACTCTTCCTTCTCAGCCCTTCTGCCTCTTTCAGGAGCTGAAGCCGCTCTGGCCTTCTCTGGCCCTTCCTTTGTTCTTTCCAGGTATTCTCCTAATAAATCTGCTGGATGTCCAACTCCATCGTGGCCTCTGCTCTTATGAGACCCAAATTAACACAGGACTTCAAAGATCTTTTCAGTGTTGACTACAGCGATTGGTTTACTTCGGTGTCTTCCCCTGTGGTCAGTTTTGGTATTCACACTTCCCTAGACAGTCTTCTCTGTTCAGTGTTTCGTGTTTTATCGCCACACTTGTTCACAACATCATCTACCAGTTTTTATCTTGCTAATTAGTGCCTTTAGTTACATCCTGCATATTTCATATTCTTTTCTTCTGTTCTTGATCAATCTCACCAGAGCTTTATGTATTACTGGTATTTCCAAAGACTTGGCCCCTATGTTTACCGATGTTACCGCTTTAGTGCTTTTATCTGAGCTTTAAATAGGGTGCATCAAGCAACGTAGTTCAGTACAACAGACTTCAAGTCAATGCCGGATCAAGTCCGAAAAGGCTTCTCTTCTTTTTCTTTCTTTCTTTTTGTTCTTGTTCTTTTCTTTTTTAAAATTACAATGTCCTTTAATGAAAACTGATAAGTCAACAAAGAAGCCCTCACTGGGAATGGTCCCCATCTCTGGTGATAATTAGCTTTGCAAAGAGTAGGCTTAGGTGAGGCTGAAGAACTGTCTCTAACTACTCAAGGGGTTACCATGTAAAAGAAATAAGAGACATTCTGAGCTACTACAGCAGAGACCCGGCCCGTCAGTGGGATCGCTAGGGAGGCAGATTTCAGTTAAATAAAAAGAAGCAGCTTTGAAAATGTAACAGAATGGGCTCCCCTGCAAGGCAGTAGGGGGAGGGCTATGTTCAGAAGGGGCTCAGGTAGAGGACAAGCCAGTTCCCCTCAGGGCCTTATCCCTGATGTGCAGGCAGCGCAGGAAGGGCCTCAGTGGCAGACAGACTCTGAGATGGCCACAAAGACCCTGCCTTCTGGGCCTCGTACCCTCTCCCCGAGGATGGGTGGGTATGCTTCTAGCCGATATAGGTCAAAGGTGATGGGAGACACTTCTGTAGCCATTTACACAAGGTTTTAAGCAGGCTTCTTCCCCTCATTGGCTTTGATAAAGCAATTGCCACATGGAAAGACCCACCCAGCAAGGAGCTAGAGCTGGCCTCCTGCTAACTGCTGGCATAGAAACTGTGGCCCATGATCTTACAACCCACATGGAACTGAATCCTTCCAAAACCCACACAAACTTGGAAGCAGATCCTTCCCCACTGAGCTTGACATGAGACCACAGCCCCAGCTGAACCTTGACCGAAGCCTTGGGAGATCCTGAGCAGAGGACTCCATGAAGCTGTGCCCAGGTTCCTGACCACAGAGAGAACAAACAGGTGTCGTTTGGAGCTAAGTCAGTGGCAACAGGTCACATGGCAATAGATACGAATGCACCCCTCCAACTCTGCGATTCAGTGATCACTGCAGACTGCCCCACGGAAAAGAAGCCTGTGATGCATGCAAACTCATTCTCCTGACTCCGAACCTGATAAGGCGCCTGCCGACCTCAGACAGGAAGAGCAGACGGGACAGCCGAGAGCCTGTTTCCACTAGTGCAGCGTCCCCGCCTCGCACAGGGATGTGTGAATGGACCCTGATCTCCTCAGATAGCCCTGGGCAGGCTTCTGCAAAACGCAGGTGACTCCATTTCCTCAAGTCATTTATTCTTTCCTTTCTTCCCTCAAAAACCAGCTAATAAGGACGCAAGTCTTACGTATCCTACTGTCTTTAAGAAAAGCAGATTCTGGGTCTAAGAGAACTTACCATCCCCAGGAATATCATCTCCTCCTCTCTCTCTCTTATGGTTTTCTTATACTGACGGAAACCTCTCCAAACCTGAAAAGAAATGCATGGGTTACTTGTTTAATATGAACAAACATAAAGACCACATCGTGCAGTTTCTCCATAAAATAAACCGCACATTTCAAATGTCACGCGGGTCACAAATGTCAGGCTGCGGATGTGTGTGGATGGAATATTCTTTCTTCTGAGATCACCAAGTTCTTTTTTAAGACTGAGTCACAGAACTGACCTATAATTCCCATTAGTGAGATGCCCCTTCTGGAGTTTCTTCAAGAGAAAATTCTAGATGGCAGGAGTGTGAGGCTAGATCTAAAGGTGGTACTTCAGGGTTTTAAAAGAAAAATTTCCAGAGTAATGTTGGGAAATATAACATAGTGACTTCCGAGAATTATACAACTGAAGCTTTTAACTCAGACGCTAAAACTTTATATCCCCAGAGAAATTTAGAAGAAAAAAAAAATCTCTCATCCCCACGCCCGAGCGTGTTCAGGCACGGCTGGGACAGACCCCCTGACCTTGTGGCTCTTTGTGTCCTTATATTTTCACTCCGACCTGATTCTAATTTGTGGGAAGTTGCTGCCATCTTTGGCATTTTCCCACAAGCGACCCCAGCTTCCATTTGAAAAGAGATGGGTTAAAAGTGAATGGTGGTCATCTGGCAAAGGAAAGGAAACCTCAAAAGTTCCTTCCAGAAGGAACCCTGCTATTCTGCTTGTGAGTTATGGTTGCTAGACTTTCCAAACGGTGCATCTTCTGCAAACTACCAGGTATTAAGGCTTGCTCTCCCTTCTGTAATTCATTGTCCATGTGTGAATGTATTTTTTAAAAACACATTTAAGATTTAGATTTTTAACGAATTTTGGCAGTGTTCTTTCCACCAAGTACCAATGGTCTAGCAATAGTTGAATAAAAAGGCCTGAGTTTAACAGTTAGTTAGAATAAAAAATGTCAAACATGACCAAACTCAGTTAATGCTTTCCTCAGAGTAAGTTAATGCATCTTGGCAGAATTCAATCCAGTTCTATGAAAGGTGGGATCTGGGGGCTTTGAGTTTTGAAGCTCAGCCCTGAGACTGGCGCACAGCCCTACTGTGTAGGGCACCGTGCCCCCAACTCCAAGCGCCCGGCGTTCGTACCTTCTGAATCCGGAGCGCTGCGGCCTGGGTGTCTGCCACCTTTTCGCCGAGTAACTTGAATTGCTTCGCCCTGTATTCTTGCATATAGATTTGTTTCATGAACAGTGCTCTCAGGCGGCCTTGCCGTGCCCTCTCAGAAATCTGGATTAATTTAACTGCCTCTCCGAAGGGGATACTCTTGGCGCCATATTTCTGAAAACAAACAAAAACAAACACAAAACCCGGTTAAGATAAATCAATGTTTAAACACGCCGGCCATGGCAACTGATCCCGGGCACAAAACGTGCTGACTTCTAACACAACCTGAGTGGAGTGCCAACAGCTGATAAAGAGTTTGAGAGCCACCTGACATCACTCATTTTTCTAATGAATTACGTATGTTTTGTGCCACGCTCATGCTGGGATCCCAAATGTAAGGACCCCATAGCTTTTCTCTACCCTTGTGAAAAAAATACTAATTAGTGCCACCATATTTGGGGTTGGCAGCAAATTACAGTGAGCTGGATTCAGTGAAACTTGAAATTGCTGTCGATGTTTCATTAACTTGATAGTAGAGACACAGAAATTAAAAGCATGTCTCTAACACGAGATATTAAAATTTAAAATATAGATGAAGTGCTGAGTTTAAAATCAATCGCAGAATGACCTAGTAAATAGGACTAATATTGAAATCATTACAGGAGCATTTAGTTTTAGTATGGAATGGCTTCTAGTATGTATAAATCTGTGTTTTAGAATATCCAATGAGCAGCACTATTAGAACTGAGAAAAGCTGCGAGCTCTGCTTATGCAGTAAGATGTTGTTTGGGGAGTTCTCTGGTGGAGCAGTGATGGCCAAGCGGGGCGATGGGCTGGGCCATTTTTTGAGGATGGGGACAAGAACAAGGGCCGTGGGTGCCTCCCGAGGCTGTGTGAGCTCTGGGTGAGCTCAGGGTGAGGCCCCACGGTGTTCCCAGAGAAGTAGTGCACGTGGCCTGGCTCTGGGGGATGTCGAGGTACGGAGGTGCACCTAGAGGCCACCTCCACCACCCAGAGGGCAGCAGCGGCCGCAGTATCCGGCTGGGGTGTGAGGGCCTGGAGTGTTGGGGGCTATCGCCTGGGCCACTGCTTCCTAGAACAATCGCTCCTCCCTGTAACAAGGCAGGGGTGGGGCACAGGAGGGCTGAGGAGGGGGAAGGAGCACTGAGAGAGAAGCTATGGGTGCCAGATGGTTTTTCCACATATATGTGCTCATCAAATTCATAAAAGCAACCCCCAAGGCAGGTGTTACTGTGACCACGTAAGAGTTAAGAAAACCGAAGACCAAAGGTGTGAAGTAACTCACTCAAGTCCCTGTGGGGAGAGAGGGAGAGCCTGTGTGACCAGAGATGGGGCCTCTGCCCACCGAAGCCTCCATCACTGCCCAAGAGGGCACCTCGGGCGGCACCTGGGGTGTGAGGCTCATGGGGAAACTCTCTCACATCACAGTTCCTCTGCGGTTTATTTTCAGTAAGGTCTTGTTGCTTCAAATTTGCAGGGAGTGCACATTTTCAACAATGTGCTTGCACATTGGAGTGAAATGAGCAGTATCCTGGTACCAATCCGATGCCGTGTGTCAGCTCATAAGGACGCAGCCCCAGCCCACTCGGGTCAGTGCCATGCGTACTTCCTGCAGACTCTGCGTGGTCATAAGCACAGCCATAACTGAGTAATCCTCAGGGACTCTGAGCGTACATTACAAAGACTTCCGAGCAGCCACGGAGGCCCAGTAGTGGATATTGAGCGTCACGAATGTAGGAGACAATAGTTGGCCCTTGTCAAAATTCTTCTTGGCACATACACTGTATACACATAACAAGAAATAAGCAGCCTAAGGTAAGGACAGGGGTCCCGGGAGACCTCAAATGGTATGAGAAAGTGGCAGCGATGCCCAGGGACGTCAGCTGGAAGCCCTCGTGCTCTGCTGGTGTCAGGCCCCCCTGCAGTGAGGCTGCGGTGGACATGAGCTGCTTACGTGATGAAGTGAGAAGGGCCGGCCAAGGCTGGTGGTGGGCAAGGGAAGGAGAGAAAGCCCCTGCTGCTGACCCACAGCTGAAGAGGGACGGCGGGCAGGAGGAACCGTCAAGAGGAACTTCAACCACGGCATGTGCGCTGGCTCCCCTACAAGATGTTCAGTGTACCCTGCAGGGCTCATCACTGCCGGGTGAGAAGGGACCAGGTGAGGCCAGATGCTTCATTCTGACTGGTTCGTGCACAGAAAGCACAGACACAGGGGTCTAGGGTGAAAGGGTGTCTGGGTGACTCCAAGGAAGCTGGCATTGGACCCGTCATCAAAAAACACAAAATAGAGAGGCTGGGCATGCACTCCATCTGTCTTCTGAGTATCCCTGGCATACTCTGGAATCTTCCTAACACCACAGCCCAGGATGGCAATACCCAGTAGGACCTATTTGCAGGGAGACCCCCTGAGCCTGCTGCCCTGTGAGGCCTGGCCTGCCCCTGCAGTGTCAGCACCGTTACTCACAGGCCTCACAGGCGTAGGAGGGAGAGGTCATCTCAAGTTAGGTGGGCGCAGTGGTCTGAATGTGTCCCTCAAAGGTCGTGTTGGAAACTTCATCCCCAATGCCACAGTGTGGAGAGGCGGGGCCTCTAGCGTTCTGCGCTCACGTGACTCTGTCCTCGGGAATGGAGTGGTGCTATAATCCCAGGAGCGGGTTCCTGATCAAAGGATGTGTTGGGCCCCATATTTCTTGCCGTCTCATGAGCTCTCCCACCAGGTGACGCCTCCCCGTAACCAGCAGCCAGAAGGCCCTCACCAGATGTGACCCTCAGTCTTGGACTTCCCAGCCTCCAGAACCAAGGGGGAAAATAAGCTTCTGTTGTCTGTGGATCATCCAGTCTGTGGTGTCCTGTTATAGCAACACAAAAGGACTAAGACATGGTTGGGAGGAAAGCTCTGTCAAGCTGGGCTCCGCAGAACGGGTCCCACTCTGACAGGAAGGAGTGACAGTGGGACGGACAAGCATAGAGCCTGAGGGCAACCAGAGGCAGTGCCTGGCTGCCCAACGCTGGGCATGCACTCCATCTGTCTTCTGAGTATCCCTGGCATACTCTGGGATCTTCCTAACGCCACAGCCCAGGGTGGTAATACCCAGTAGGACCTATCTGCAGGGAGCCTGCTGCCCTGTGAGGCCTGGCCTGCCCCTGCAGTGTCAACACCGTTACTCAGCCTCCCTTCACTCTGCAGCGCCCCACTCTGCACGGCCTCCTCGCTGCTTGGGTCATGAAGACCGGGCAGAGGAGGGAAGCAGGCGTTTCCCAGGCAGCGAGTCACTAAATGCATTGAACAGACCAGTCAGAGGTGGACCGGCTAGGAAAAGGATGTCCGTCCGCTCACAGACATGACTGTGAGAGTCAGGACTATGGTCGCTGTGAGACTATAAGGCAGAGCTGCTCAGGTACTGGGGACATTGATAGCACTGAGGTAGGGAACGGAGAGAATTATGTTCTTTGCTTTCCAGAGAGAGCTTTAAAATATTTTCTTTCCTTTTCTCCATAGATAGTCCATTTGAGGTGAGCCAAGTGTCATCGACTTGAAGTTATAAAAGTCAATTATCACTTTTAGATTTTTGAGTTCCTAGTAAGTTATGTAAGCACTTGATTATTTTATATGAACAATGTATAGATTCTGACTTTCGCTAGGTAAAGCTGCAATGGAAAATCAAACAGAGTTGGTAATCGGCTTCGTCTCAGAGATAATGAATTAAGTAGCAAAGCATTCCATCTTTATCTGTGTTTCTAAGCTCTGGAAATATGATTATGCATCACCAAAAACACGTCCAAAAGTTATGCAACTTCTGATGCATTGTATAAAGGGGGAGCAATTCTCTCTTTAAATCAAAAATAACCCAATTGTTTCTCACTCAATTAGGAGACGGAGAGAAAGGAAGTTGTATAGATAATGGAATGACACTTACTACAATGATATACAAACCATGTCAGTTGCAGCTAATCCACACTCAAGTAATAGCTGAGCCAGGATTTTTTCTCTTTCTCTGATTGCTTGCAATTTCTCCTTCACAAAATACCTGGGTATGGGAATGTCTAATTGTTGCTAGAGAAGAGAAAGAAGAAACAAAAGAACATCTTGGTCACAGTTCCAGGACTCAAATCCATTTGAAATACACAGTAAGGATGGGCACAGCAGAGCCTTACGTCACCTCCCGTTCCCATGTCAGAGGCACAGCAAGGCCAGCGGAGTGAATGTACTCCCCCCAGGGAGACACGGAGAAAGTCAAAAGGAAAATCATAACCACGTCCCTTGTGTTAGTCAGTAAAGTAAAATCTCGGGAATTCTTATCACTGGGACCCTAACCAAGGATTCCTTAATGAATTTCTTTAAAGAAGTACAACATTATCTCATACTACCTAAAATAAAGATTCAAACTGGGAGAGCAAAGTATTGAGCTGTGGACACCATTAGCACATCCACTACTTGTACAAAAATGGTCACGATTTTTTCCAATTGGGAAGACCAAATTATTTTCACCAAAATCATCCCATTACAAAAGTCATTTAGAAAATTAACTTGCTTTATTATAAAACTTGTTCTTTATACAACCAGTGTAAATTTCTATCCTTTACTTGTGCATATTAGTAAATATTTCAAATCAGTGGCGGTCAGGTGAATATTTACCAGTCCAAGATCAGGACTCAGGAGTGTAAACGTGCGACCAAAGGTCTGGGCCAGTCCCTCTGAGAAACATCATCCTGACTGCTCTGTCAGAGCACATGAGCCATATGTATCCCTGGGTCACCACAGACTCAAAGCAAAGGAAGAAACGCACCCATCTAGGAAAAAGGGACCCGCGACCAACAGGCTACAGAGAAAGCATCCCACAGAAAGAGGTAGGGACCCTGCTACTGGACGCTGGGAGGGTTTTGCCACAGGATATTTAAGACAGGAACAGCCTACTCCATCCCAATAGTCCTAGCTAGACACCACGGCGTCAGGTGAGACCACAAACACCTCAGTGCCCAACAGTCCCAAGAACTATGCTAAGATTCGTCTACACCCCAAATGAAGGGAGTCCCTCCTTCCAGTACAGAATGGTGGAAGTGAAGGAAAATTCTTAGATTTTTAACGCATCAAACAACTAGTAAATAGGTCTGAAAGTCTGCAGAATGTTGGGTACTAGCCTACTTACCCTATTAACAATAAAGAGAAACCGATAAGACAAGTAATAAAAGAGAACTGAACACTCACAGGAGCCAACTTGAGGTCCTGCAGAATGTCATCAAAATAGTGAAACTCGGTTAATTCCAGTTCCACCATCTCGTGCTTCAGCTCCAGGATACGGCCCATCACGCCGTCCAGTATTTTCCGGATCAGTGCTCGTTTCTGCGGATGGACCATCTGGTCATAGACGGTCTCCAGGTTTCTAAAGATCTGCACATATTTTATGTAGAAGGTGGCTAACATTTGGAAGAAGAAAACTTGATTTTTTTGCGTCTCTGTCATCTTCTGAGACTCTTTATCAAGCAAAGAATTGAGGGCTTCTTGGGTCTGATGCCACATCTTATTATACATTCTGAGGGAAGAGGGAATTTAGAAAATACAGGGTAAAAATTACTTTGTAAGTACACATGTGGGGCATCTGGTATAACAAAATATAACACACGATCGAGGATGAGCGAAGAACAACTTTGTACTTGCAAATCTTTACACAAGTTGTGCCCCATTTTGAAATATGTGTGATTTCTGAATGTAACCACTTCCATTATTATCAAATAGTTTTAAAAGCCTTTTTACCTAAGCGATATAAAGTTGTTTCTCACTATACCCATAAAGCTGGCATTATTAATATTTTATCTATTTAAAAGATGAAGTAGTTGTTATCCAGAATAGTTTACTGGTTGGTCCATATACACAACTGGCAGGGTATAAGTTGGAACAATCACTTTGGAAAATAATTCAGCATTGTCTGATGAAGTTGAACATGTGCACACCCTGCGAATGAACGGTTATGTCCTAGAGAAACTCCTGCATATAGGCATCGAGACTGATCACTGTAGCATTTTATATACTAGCAAAAACCTGGACACGACCCAATGTGTCCCAACCAGAGAACGGGCAAATAAACCTGAATGTTCAGACACAGCACAGGCCCCACAGTGGAGAAAGGTGAATGAAGGGACGACAGGTGACAGCAACAACTGCGACTCTCAGAACCAGGAGGCAGAGCGTGCGGTGAGGACTGTGACCTGGGAAGAGCCCGTGATCTCGTTCCAGGGAGCTGACTCGGTGGACAGAACAGACAGGGCACCAGAGGGCGGGAGGAGAGCGTGACCGGGGCCCGCACCCTCCTGCTCCCTCCTTGTGAGGCAACGAGGGCTGGAGGAGCCTTTTACACCAGCAAAGCCAATGGTGGTGGTGGCCCTGCTGGGCCTGGCTTCCCAGCCTCCCTGCACACCTTCGTTGCTGGTCCCTCTATTACACCTGGATAAGCGTTCCTCAGTATCCTGCGCTGACCAATATGGGAGGGAGGTTTCTCCAAAGTTTCAGGCGACTTTTGGCTCTCCCCCTACATTCAAGAACCAGACTGACCGGTGAACTGGAAGCTCAGTGTGTCTGGGAAGGGGCTTCCCCTCGGGGTGAGCGCAGAGCCCCGACCACCCATCTCCCCGCCGCCATGTTGGAGTCCATCTGCAAGGTTTGCTCTGTGCTCAGGGGAGAAGGTGATGCCACCCCCGGTTGTGAAGCAAGTGGGCCAAGGGCCAAGGACACTCAGCTCCCCTTTGCTGTCAGCCGGGCTCTCACTCCCACACTTACCTGTGCCTGGCGTCCCTGAGTCCAGTTGCCTGCGTGTGGTATTTGCCAGCTGGGAGCAGCCTAGCCACCACTTGCACACCTCTGGGGGCACAGTGATTGGAGGCCTTGCTGCACCGAATATGGGTCTGCACACAGCCCTCCAAATTCAGCCCTGCCTCCCAAGGCCCAGGCCCCTGCCCTCTTTGGGCCTTCCCTTCCCTATCTGCTGGCCCCTGGGTCCTGGTCTCCACCCTTCTTCTATTCCCTCTCACTGGGGTCTACTTTCCCTCTTCCTGAGTTTCTTGTCAAAGGCTCCGATGTGCTCTTTGCCCCCCTGGGTTCACAGGCTTTTAAATCCTTTGTTGCCATTTCAGAGACAATTCAGGAGGAAGGGCAATTAAGAAAACATGTGTTCAACCTACCTTGTTAGGCTAGTAGTCCCTCACCTAACTCCCAAGGTCATGACTAAGATTCCCCTCCAGGGCCCCTCCGCTCCAGACTCACCACCTGCTGTTCCTCAAATGTGCTGCAGGCATCCCTAGGAAGGCTCGTGGCAACCCCCACTGATTTATTTTAAGCATGACACAAGGGGTCATTTACAGGAGCACTGACCACACGTGCTTTTTTCATCTTTCTGGCCAAAATTTAACAGCATAGCTTGATGTGAAAAGCCCTTTAGGTTCAGATGCTGCGGAGCCGGATGAGGGGAAGAGTCTGTATTTATACACTGTCAGGCACTGTTCTGAGTGCCTTCCACGTAATAACTCGCGTAAGCCTCACAATAACCCCGCAAGGAAGGGCTAATCATCACCCCAGTTTACAAATGGGGAAACGGAGGCACAGAGCAGTCACTGCCCGAGGCCATGCGATCCGGGTGCAGGATTTCTGCTCTCAGTGCTGGCTCCAGAGTTCATGCTCCGAACCAATAAACGTCCTCTCTGCCCTTCACTGGAAGAAAGCAAATGAAGACCATCTGGGGTGAGACGAGAGAACAAAGACTGACCGAGGACACAACACAGAAACTCTCCATTCCCTCCCGAAGTTAGAGGACGGAATTCTGCGCTTGGAATTCCATCCCCAAGACGTTCAAGGACCAGATTTCTCAGAAGTTAGCAATATTTAAAAAATATTACTAGTGAAAAAGCACTCTGGCAGACAGCTCTATTATGAAAGAGAAGGTTATTATCAGAAAATTAGAATGCCATGTAGCACAGGGCACTCGCTCCTTGCTTAATTAGTGACTAATACATGTTATTGATCAACAGCAACAACAACCATCTCTAAAAAGAACAACGGTAGAAGCAACATCTTATGCCTGCTCAGAGCACTGGGACACTCTGGCATTCTGCTTGCTGAGTGTCAAGGAAACAAGCAAGGGGGAGAGGGCTGGAAGAAAGAAAGGCGAGAAGGGAACAAACGGGCTCTGTACAACAATGAGCAGCAGCTTATCAAATACTTGCTGGGAAGGGTATGAAGAAGGTGAGCGTGGGGTAGGTTTGCCGAAGCCCGACTCCTAGCGTCCAAGAAGGGTCAGTAACCCAAGGCACTCACGGGTCCACGCAGGGGCACCGGCCCTCCGCTGTTAACATAAAGCATAGGAAAAGCGCTCAATTTGTTCTGTGGACTAAAGCGGGTTTGGGCCCTAAATCTGCCAGGACAACATTCAAGAGGAAAATTAGAGGCTAATTTTTGTTTAGAACTCAGGTCTGAAATCACCCTTAGAAAAGAAGTCAAAAGACTTGTTCTCTTTAACCAAAGAGGGATCATTGCAGGAATGCTTGCCTGTTCAACATAAAGAAAGCCTCACCGAATACAGCCAAAGATCAGTAAATGATCGAGGGCATATTTGCAGAAATGTTGCAAATATGCCCTCGAAAGTTAGCAGTAATAAAGGTTGAAGGAGATAGATGGGGATTAATATAAAAGATTTTTAATACCACTGCTTGCAAATGGCATGATTCCAAAGTATGAGGAAATCCGTAACAAAAAATGATACATCAATTAGGACAGCAAAGTTGGAAGACTTAGATAACACTCACAGAAACGAAATGCAGAGAAAAACATGAAAAAAGAAACTCCAGTCACACTATCAATAAAGAATGGCAAGTGCAAGCATTTAGGAATTAACATGGTAGGAGCCATGTAAAATCTAGCTAAAGAACATTCCAGAATGCTAGCTACAGAAGATCACCAGAAGTGGAAGGCAACATCTGTTCCCATCTAAAGAGACAAGCCATAAAAACAGAAAACTTTCCATCTGACATATATTATACATTTAATATTACCAAGAATATACTGAACGCTGCAAGTCAATCTGGTCATTTTTAAGTGTAGGGATAGACAGAAAAAGATAAAAGGCATCTTATGCTTCAAAACATTCACTACACCAACAAGCATCAAGTCTGCACGGTACCCTAGGAGGCTCTAAGGTTGCAGGTGGGGGACTCGAATCTGCGAGGGATCTTGGGCTGAGGAGGCTGCTGCTCCCATCAGGGAAAACCACAGCGGACCTGATGCCTGCACCTGCGTGGGTCAGCGCTGCCAGGGGAGCCTCGCTGCCCCAGGGAAGCGCCCTCATTGGCTTCTATCAGGGCCAAAGGACAAGTAATCCTCCAGGGTCATGCAGAGCTGAGCCCTAACTAGAACTTTTGGCCAAAGATAGTCAGGTGGCTTGAGCCTTCCAGGTCCTGCCCTTTGGACTGCAGCCCTTTCTTCCTCACCTGCCATCTTTCCAGGGATGCTGGTCTGGAGATACTGGGGAAGGTCGCTGGGTGATGGAAGAAATGTTTGGCGCGCTGATCCCTCACCTTTACCGGTTCTGAGCGCTGAGAGGCAGCTGTCTCTTTCTGCTAGCACCTCCCCCCTAGACATTCTCCTGGGCTTCCTGCCCCTTCCAGTTCCCCGGCTGCCCCCCAATCCCTCCACGTGACCGCACCCCACCGCTGGCTGGACTGCCTGGGACCTGGGCACTGCGTCCAGCCACGCCAGCTGGGAAGCCCATGCAGGCTGACATTGCCCCACTTGCTGCGCTGCGGTTTTGGCAGCCAGGGCCCAGGAAGACCTTAGACAAGAGAGGTGGTAAGATTGGCAAGGCGAATTTTAATAAAAGCATTATTGAGATATAATTCACATAGTATCAAAAGTCTTCAAGTGTATAATGCAGTAAGTTTTAGGACATTCATAATTGTAGAACCATGACCACTACTATCTAATCCCGAAACATTTCCATCACTCCAAAGGAGACTCCTGCCATGAAGCCCTCGCTCTCTGCCCCATTTCTTCCAGCCCTTGGCGACCGCTAACCTAACTTGTGTCTCTTTTTGTCTACTGTGGACATGTCACACAGATGCATTCACACCACAGGTGGCCCCTTCTGACTCTTTTCAGTTCGCACAATGTTTTCAAAGCTCATCCGAGTTGCAGCATGAATCAATCAGTACTTCATTTCTTTTGATTGCCAAATAATTTTCCATTGGATGGATACACCAAATTTTTTTTACCCATGTATCAGCTGATGGGCACTTGGGTTATTATTATTATTATCTTTGCTATTGTAAATAATGATGCCATGAGCTTTCCTGCACAAGGTTTTGTGTGGACATGTGGTTTTATTTCTCTTGGGTAAGGCAGAAAGGTTGTAATGGTAAAAGCTGCCATCGGTTTAAAATCAGAACCTCTCTTCTGAGGCGGCCCATCTTGGGAAGCCACTTGGCCTCCTCATGCCCACCCTTCTTCAAATCTGGGTGATGACACCTACTCAGGACACCTCAAAGGATTATTGTGTGATGGAGTAACAGATGTGAAACTATTCTTGCAATTTAAATGCATTTGGTAAAGAGAAAGAAGCATTTTATCCATGTAACCGCTTAACATTGTTTAAAAGTTTTCGGGCTCAAGCATATGGCCTGGAGATGTTACAGATTTGGAAGTCAGGGGGATTGTGGGTAGAGACAACTAAAAGTTGAAAAAGACCAGATTGTCATTTCTACAGCTTGGCAGTTCTCCTACAATTGAGGAGGACAGTAGCAGAGAAAGAATTGAATACACAGTTACACAATGTAAATACCTGAGAATTCTAAATATTGGAAAATGGGAATTCTCCCCCAATTATTTACACATGATAAAACCTAATTCTTCCAATATTATCCAGCTTGTCATATTTTTCCCTGAATGATCCTTGTGCCTTCTTGCTGTAAGGCAGGCCTGGCTCTGCCCTGAAGCCCTCTCCATAGAAGCTCCTCTCCCTCAGAGCCTCCTGCCCCTGGCTGTGGGGCCGGGTCAGGGGGCCTCCTTCCCTCCAGACCATTATCCCTGCTTGCCCCCAACACTCCCTAGCTCTGCTCCTATTTCTTCTATTTCCTCACCTTGCAAACAGGGTTAGTAAACTTAAACAGTAAGAGTGCAGACTGTTGCTACAGTGCTTGGCACTACCTGTATGCCGTCTGACCTACTTCACCTCTTTTATACCCATTCCCTCATCTGTAAAATGGAAATAACAATATCAACAGCCCCTACACTATAGGCTTGAAGATTGAGAGTTGTTATATTTCAAGCACTTAGATGTGCCCACACAGAGTCAGCACTGTTACGGTGTTTGGAATTACTTTTAGACAGACCAGAAAAGATGTCTGTGTGTCAGCATTGTGTAAACGATTCAGTGCTAGGTGCACACTCTTTTCAGCATCACTATCACCAGACTGTTGTTCCTTGGTGAAAAGCAAAGTTCAATAATATTTCCTCAAAATCTTTCTAGACCTAAATTTTGGGACTTGGGTGTTTTCACAAAGCAATCCATTTATTCCAAAAACCAGGCATAATGGCACGTGTCCTTCGCAATACATCACTAAGGGCTTATGGGGCATAAGTAGTGTGCCTGGCCAGAGTTCATCTTTGTGGGGAGGCAGGAATTCATGGGGGAGGAAAGTTCTAAGAGTATGATATTCTTTGCCCACAAGCTGATACTCTATCCAGTGGCATATGTGAATTGGGGAAAGGGTAAAAAGAAGGAGAGGAGGGGAGGGGAGGGGAGGGGAGGGGAGGGGAGAGGAGAGGAGGGGAGGGGAGAGGGGAGGGGACAGGAGGAGAGGGGAGGGGAGGGGAGAGGAGAGCAGGGCACGGAAGGGGAGGGGAAGGGCAGTGGGGAGAAAGGGA
>CAUYRH010144394.1:0-13883 GCA_963574655.1 Perodicticus potto
CCTTCCTAATGCCTCCTAATGCCATGATCCTTTAATATAGTTCCTTATGTTGTGGTGACCCCCAAGCATAAAATTATTTTCATTGCTACTTCATAACTCTAATTTTGAACTGTTATGAATCGTAATATAAATATCTGATATGCAGGATGTATTTTCAATGTTACAAGGAGGTCGCGACCCACAGGTTGACAATGGCTGCTTTAGATAAAATCTTCTCTTTAGGGTATGAGATTATCTATATCTACTCTAAAGAGAACTAAGTGAAGAAAACAATGAACCTTTCCCTTTTTTTGTTTTTGTTTGTTTGTTTGAAATCAGTGCCAAGTATATTTGCAGCAGCAACAATTGACTGTAGAAAATAACTTGAAAACTTGCCCCCGATGGAGCATCTGACATTGTGACATCATCTCACATATATAACTGTTATTTATTGGATCCCTAAAGAAATATAAGTGCTGCTTCTCTGGCAGTAGAAATTTGCATAAACCGAAGATCTCATGTGAAGCTGTACCCTTACTATTAATCTTTGCAAAGGGAAGGTGTTATAGTCATCTGTGAATTACACTGCTAATTACTTTTTGCACAAATCAATTTTATTTTGCCAAACACACAAGTCATCCTCGCACCGGTCAGAATACTATATACATCCAAATCCTTTAGAAGTCTCCATTCAAATCATCATTCCATTCTTTATTACAAAGGCAAGCAAATGTACTGGACTCAGCCATTTTCTGACCCTTGTGTATTAACTTTGATGATTGAAAGCATCTTGAATAATCCATTCTCTCTTTCTGAACATATGTTTAGCATCAGATATTCATTTCTTTCTTTCTTTTTTTTTTTTGAGAAAGAGTCTTACTTTGTTACCCTTAGTAGAGTGCTATGGCATCATAACTCACAGCAACCTCAAAATCTTGGGTTCAAATTGTCCTTTTGCCTCAGCTTCCTGAGTACCTGGGAGTATAGGTACCTGTCACAATGTCTGGCTATTTTTAGAAATGGGGTCTCTCTCTTGCTTAGGCTGGTCTGGAACTTGTGAGATCAAGCAATCCATTGCCTCAGCCTTCCAGAGTGCTAGGATTACAGGTCTGACATACTGTGCCCGGCCAGATATTCATTTTTTTAAATATCAAGTATTCTGGGCAGTGCCTGTGGCTCAGTGAGTAGGGCACCGGCCCCATATACCAAGGATGGACGGTTCGAATCCAGCCCCGGCCAAATTGCAACAACAAAAAAACATCTGGGTGTTGTAGCAGGTGTCTGTAGTTCCAGCTACTTGGGAGGCTGAGGCAAGAGAATCTACTAAGCCAAAGAGTTGGAGGTTGCTGTGAGCTGTGATGCCATACCACGTTACTAAGGGCAACAAAGTGAGACTCTGTCTCAAAAAAAAAAAAAAAAAAAAAAAATCAAGTGTTCTAATTTGTGTAAGGCCTGGAGATTAATGCGAACTTTTCTTAGACCCTAGTATAATGTTCTGTTCAGTGATTAAAATTCCTTTATTAGAAGTTGTTTGTTTTGTTTTTTTGAGGGGACAAATATCTTGCATATATTTAGTGCAATTCACTCAAGATTCTGAGAGATTTCTATAAATACATGTTATTTTTATTTTATACATTTTCATCATTTATTAATATTTTAGTTGACAAATCATAATTGCATACATTTATGGGGTACAGTGGGATATTTTGAAGTATGTGCACAACTTAGTATTATTAAGTCTAGCTAATTAGCATATGCATACTTTACATTTTTGTGGTGAAGCATTTGAAACTTATTGTTCTAGCTATTTTGAAATATATGTTATTATTCACTATAATCACCCTGTTGTTGTAAATATATTTTAGTAGAAATGTCCTTTTAAAATAACTTTGCCAAAAAAAGTGGAAACCAAATAAACACATGTAATAAAAAAAAATAAAATAACTTTGCCCATGGCTCCATGCCCATAGCATAGTGGTTACAGCATCGTCACATACACCAAGGGTGGCGGGTTTGAACCCAGCCCGGGCCAGCTAAACAACAATGACAACTACAACCAAAAAATAACTGAGCATTTTGGTTGGGCACCTGTAGTCCCAGCTACTTGGGAGGCTGAGGCAAGAGAATCACTTAAGCCCAAGAGCTTGAGGTTGATGTGAGCTGTGATGCCACAGCACTCTACTGTAGGCAATGTAGTGAGACTCTTGTCTCAAAAAAAAAAAAAAGTAAATAAAGTAACTTTGCCCCTAAACTCATATGCTGTATCGTGGTTCCCTACAGAATTCTTTTTTTTTTTTTCCACTGAAGAGTGGGAGAGACTATTTCAATGAAATAGGTGCTATAGCCAAATTGTATCAGTAAAGCTATAGGAATGTCTGTAATATGAAGATATTCAATGACAGACAATGGGAGAGAAGTTGTGTTGGTGAGGCCCACTTCCCACTCTTCTGATTTCATTTATTCTTTAGGGTCTTTTCACCACCACCACGGTGGTACACATTTCTGATTTTTTGAAAAACATCTATTTCACTGAATGTACTATGACTATTATTTATCTCTGTTTAGATGAGATTGTTCCAAATAGAGTGTCTCTTTTATAGATCTGTAACATGGAAACTCACAGTAACACCTAGCCATGTTACTATGCTGTGTTCTCGGTTATTACAATTGATATTATCCTTGCAACTATTTTACAATGCCTTCTTTGAAGAAGGCTGCAGATTAAATGGGTTTGGTTCCAGCAGTCAGTGCTGTGAATAAGCGTAGTAGCTATTTATTTGGTGTTTACAGTGTGCCAGTCCCTGGTCTACATAGTTTGTGTGCATTACCTCATTTTATCCTCATAATAACTTCATGAGGGGATTCTGTAGGGGATTACTAAGAAAGATTACTTTATCAAAAAATTTAATAAAATTGTGGTTGCTCATGTTTGTGACTAAAAGTGGTAGTGGGATCACTATATTGCTTTGAAATGTATTGTTATATATTTATGAATAGCAGTAATGATTAACATATTGAATGCTTACTACATGCAAAGCACTAGAGTAAGCATTTTATCTGGATTATTATTAAATAGATATTATAAATTAATGGATGAGGGAACCACAAATCAGAAATGTTAAGTAACTGGGTCAGAACCATAGCATAAATCCAACAAATGGGATTCATTTCAACTTTTGGCTAACTCTTTAGATTGTGCTCTGAGCTCCTACCTCCATTTGCTAGCTGTCTTGTATTTCTCTCCACTGTATCCTAAATACTTTGTAACTTTTTCTTACAGTACTAGGGGAAATCGTCAGGGTGGTATTATGTTTTCTTAGCTAAGTACTGGAACTATTCTTTTGTGTTCCTAAGAGAAAATTGTCTTCCTTAAAACCTAGGTCTTTTTTAACTTTATTTTTTGTTATTTCTAAATTGTTAGTTATTAATATAGAAAGTATTCATTTCCTTTATGGAATACTTCCTGTCTCTCTATGTAAATGATATGAGAGTCCTGTGTTCTCTAAAATCTCTGACTGTAAAATGACCCCACATGTGTAACCAGGCCCTTTGTGGACTTTTTGCTGAGACTCTGGACACCATTTTCAGATACCTCAAAATGATAAACATGAGGGGGAGACGTCAAACTAATTGACTACTCACATAAGTTCTTAAATGTTCATAATAGAAACAAATATGATTAGAAAAAGTTTGAGTATGAAAAGATACCCTGACAAAGTATATTTCTATGCCTAGAAATCACAGTATATCAGACTTGGTCAAAAAGTCGGTTTATTTATATTCAAGTTCTATACTAAAGAACGTTTTCTTTTATAACGATGTTGCCTTTACAACTCTTTTAAAATATCGGGTGCCATCCATAGGCAGTCCATTGGTCCAAATGATATACTAATATTTTTTAATTGCCATATTATAGTACAAGTTTGGGAAACGAAAGTAGAAATGTAGAAGCAGATGTTGCTATTTAATTTATCTTGTTCTTAATTTCTTCATCTATACAATAAAAGGATTGTCTTGTTAATGTTTAAAGTCTCTCCAACTCTGACTTTTTTTTATCCTTATCACGTGTGATTTGCCTTTGACTGCCCTTTCCATTATTTAAAAATTCTAAGTTATGGTAACCGCCTTTTTTTCCTGAAAGAGAAAAAGCAGTCTTTTACTAGTGTGATGTGTCTAGTTCTAAACTCCTTTGTGTAAGAGGGACAGGCAAAATTTGAGAGGATTCTAAGAATGATAGACAAGGACGATTAGAATGTAAAGTGAGGGCGGGGCCTGTGGCCCAGTGGGTAGGGCCCCAGCCCCATATATCAAGGGCGGTGGGTTCAAACTCAGCCCCAGCCAAACTGCAACCAAAAAATAGCTGGGCGTTGTGATGGGGCGCCTGTGGTCCCAGCTACTCGGGAGACTGAGGCAGGAGAATCGCCTAAGCTCAGAAGTTGGAGGTTGCTGTGAACTGTGTGACACCAGGGCAATAAAGTGAGACTGTCTCTATAAAAAAAAAAAAAAAAATAGAATGTACAGTGAGACCTTCTTTTTTTTTTTTTTTTTTTTTTTTTGAGACAGAGTCTCAGTCTGCTCTGGCTTCCTAGATCACAGCAACCTCCACTTCTTGCCACAGCCTCATGGGTAGCTGTGACTATAGGCACCTGCCACAATGCCCAGCTATTTTTAGTAGATACAGGGTTTCACTTTTGCTCAGGCTGGTCTCAAACTCCTGAGCTCAGGCCATCCACTTGCCTGGCCCTTGCCAGAGTGCTTGGATTACAGGCGTGAGCCACTGTGCCTGGCCAAACTAAGACATCTTAGATGTTAACAAAATATTGATGTGGATGATGACTTCCTTCCTAGTTAATCCTCCTTATACATTAGAACTTCCTGACTCTTTTGTCAGTTAGCATATTGAAAGAACACTTTTGTATACCTTAATTAAATCATTTAAAAAATATTTTGTGGGCTGGGTATAGTGGCTCAAGTTTATAATCCTAGCACTCTGGGAAGCTGAGATGGGCAGATTGCCTATACTCAGGAGTTGGAGACCACCTTGAGCAGGTGCAAGATCCGGTCTTTACTAAAAATAGAAAAAATGAGCTGGGTGTTGTGACGGGGGCCTGTAGTCCCAGCCACTTGGGAAGCTGAGGTGTGAGCCCAAGCATTTAAGTTGCTGTTAGCTTTGGTGGTGTCATGGTACTCAACCCTACAGGACAGAGTGAGGTTCTGAGATATCACTCAATTCCTGTGATATTAACCCACATCACAAAGTCCCAAATGTACAGATGGTGATGTGTATGTGGAGAGAAGGGAAAATACTTTTGTAATGCTGGTGAGATTGAGAACTAATACAATCTTTATGGAAAGAAGTATGGAGAGTTCTTAAAGAACAAAAAGTCTACCTTCCATTTGATCCTGCAATTCTGTTATTAGACAGCTACACAGAAGGAGTAAAATCATTTTACCACAAAGATATTTGTACTAGAATGTTTATTTGCAGCTCAGTTCACATTTGCCAAGTTATGGGAGTAACTCGAATGCCCAACAACCCATGAATGGATTAATAAGCTGTGGTATGGGCAGTGCCTGTGGCTCAGTGAGTAGGGTGCCAGCCCTATATACCGAGGGTAGCGGGTTCTAACCTGGCCCTGGCCAAACTGCAACAACAACAACAACAAAGCCAGGTGTTGTGGTAGGCGCCTGTCGCCCCAGCTACTCGTGAGGCTGAGGTAAGAGAATCGCCTCCTAAGCCTAGGAATTGGAGATTGCTGTGAGCTGTGATGCCATGGCACTCTACCGAGGACAATGAAGTCAGACTCTGTCTCTAAAAATAAATAAATAAATAAATAATAAATAAATAAATAAACTGTGCCATATATATACCATAATTCTTAAATTGTATCTTTTATTTGGAAGTCCCGTGTAATTTAGTATCATGTGTAAATTGTAACCAAGGTGGTAGACCAAGCAAAAATAAAATATTATCTCACTAAAAATGCACAAATGCTGGGTAAATAAATTTCATAATGTATATAACCAAGCTTGAAAGTATCAAAAGGATATCCCTAGGTATTGTAAATGAAGGAGGAAATCATAGCTAAAGTGTTGGATGATAATTGAAGCTGCACAGAATGAGACCTGGAGTATAACCATCTTAGGCAGTGGGAATATAATGCCCTCACAGGTTTGATATAGGAACAGTTTCTCAAATTGTCTGGGACCTGAAACTTATACAATTTGGGAATCTTTCTTCAAAATTTATCTTTCTATTTTTACAAAGCTTAGAACCATGAACATACATTTCTATCGCTATTCATTGAGTCATGGAAAGAACCCAGAGTAGTGAGACCCTGAATTCTAAGCTTGACTAAGTACCTGGTAAACCTGCCTCTAGCTTTTGTCAAGGTCACAGGTTTGGTAAAGGGCAAGGGGCTGGACGTAATGCTCCCTATATGGAGCCCAGAGCCAGAAAAGCAATGCATTGTCTATGAATAGCTCCCAGAATATCTTTGCTGGCTGGCATAGGGTCTTGCAGATAATTCACTTCTTAATGCAGGCTTTCAGTCACCTTTGAGACTCGAACTCTACCCTTAAATTGTAGAAGCTGAAGCCCATACTGGGACGTAAAATCTGGTTCGACTGTGTTGAATCATACAATACTCAGGCAAAGGCATTTATGAAACCACTCTGGGGGAGGCCATCATGGCCCATGACATTTCATGTCTTCTGCAGAAAACGTGGTCTCATATCCACAGAAGATTAACCCAGGAATAAAAATTATAAAGCATATGAGATACTTCAATACTAAGAAAGATACTCCATAGAACCAACAGATGAGGGAATTCACATCTAACCAGCCAGAGATAGTAGAGGAGGATAAAGGGGACTTCAGAGTAAGAAATGTAAAAATGTGTATGTGTGTATAAACATATGATTTGAAACACAATACCATAGACACAGCAGCTTATGTTCAACAGAAATTTATTTCTCACAGTTCTAGAGATCAGGGTACCAGCATAGTCAGGTTGTGGTAAAGACCTTCTAGGTTGCAGAAAAGCGCTTAAGAAAGCTCTCTGGGATCCTTTTTATAAAGGTATTTATTCCATTGGTGAGGGTTCCACATCCATGGGCTAATTACCTTGGAAAAGTCCTATCTCAACATACCATCACACTGGGGGTTAGGATTTAAGCAAATGAGTTTTAAGGACACATCCATTACAGATTTCAAGCGTATATGGCATTTTGCCTCATAGAAATTCTATTACCTCTGATTAAATTATGCTGCAATAGTAATATGCCCAGAATCTCAGTGGCTGATAAAGGAAAAAAAAAAGAAAAAAAAAAAAAGGTTGATTTCTTCGTTTTGCGAGGAGTTTTCTGGAGGTTGATTGTAGCAACCTGTCCTTTTCACTCTGGTCTCTGGGCTAAAGGAGCAGCTTCTATTTGGAACATTGAAATTTTCATTTCAGAGGAAAAAGAACAAGGTGGCAAACCACTTGATGGCTTTTAGAAGTTCTAGGGAGCAGCAGGTGTGGTTTCCACTCATGTTGCATTGCTCAAGGCTAGTCGCATGTCTAGGTGTGATGAAAATGATGTAGAAATTTATAATCCTATAGGAAGGACTTGGGAATATTTTGAACAGAGAATGCATCATTTGATTTGACAAATAGAAAATATTTGATATTAGCATATGGATCATTCTAGTCTTTATACAGAGGCATAAAAATCCTTCTTTTAGGCAGTTTTCCTATGCAATTTTATGTAATTCTTTTTTGATATAAGGATTATCATCATTGTCACATTAGCTGGATCTAAATATACAGCCATAAATGTCATTCCCTCCATTCCACTTTCATTTTAAAGTGCTTTCTGAAGCTTTATCTTGTCTATCTGTAGGTCTCTAAAGTATCATTTGATTTAAAGTATATTTCTCTGTGTTTCTTTCTCTCTCAAGCTTAGGCTATGTGTAGGATCATGGTCAGGGTAAATGGTGTGGAACATGTTTTTCTTTCCTTATTAGGGAGAGCTGATATTCACTAACCTTGCTGTGAGTGCCAGAACAGGTTAGGAGCAATGGCAAAATTCTTCCTCTTCCCACAAATCAGGTCTACTTCTTGGACTACTTATTGATGCTGCCAGGATACATGAAAGTGAATAAAAGGAAAAGGCATGTTAATTTCAAGCTCCATTTAGAAATGCACTAGAAAAATCAATGGCTGGTAAATAGAAATCGGCAAAATTGGCAGGAAGAATTTTTATATTCAAGCATAGAAGAGGCTAGAATATAAATCTCTGCACTGACCAGATAATAACCAAATAAAATGATGATACTAGAAAGGCACTTGACAAGGCTTTTTCCTAATGCTTTAGTGTACTGAAGAATGTCTGCTTCCTGGATCTACTGAACCAAGATTCAGTCATTTTAAATTTTAGGATTAAAGTTTTGATTAAAGTTTGTCATTAGTTTTTTTTAGGGTCACTGATTTCACAGAACTGAAGTAGACAGATACTGTCTCCTGGAAGGAGAGATTATCCAACAAGTTTAATGTTTGATTTAGGAAATCTGGACTCCTGTGCAGTGTATTTGTGTGGGGCTATATTCTCAGACTTAAAGGTCATTTTCTATACTGAATTCACTTGCATTGTATCTAAATTTTCAGTGTTACACCTGAGAAATGGGGATGCTATTCTGAGCTCTCCCTAGCTTACTATATAAGAAGTTTTCTACCTTTGTGATGTTGGAATGGAATATTACTTCCTTCACCCCCATCCTCACCTACCCTAGAACTAATCTGAAGTGTGTTTTTCTCCATGATGCCCACCCTAGCAGTTCTATCTCTCACTTATTGTTTTTTTTTCTTTTTATGAACTTCTGGGGCAGTTATAGCTTAAAAGACATTATGACACTGTAGTCTTCAACATTGTTTCTCAAACTGACTCAGGGTCATTAGTTTATTAAGTACTTACTCTGTTAGGTGTTATACTCGATATTGAGGACAAAATACATATGGTCCCTATTTCAAGATGCTTATAGTCTAGTGGAAGAAGATAGGGAAGTATATGTACAATTAAGATACAATATGCTGGCGGTACCTGTAGCTTAGTGAGTAGGGCACCAGCCACATACACTGAGGCTGGTGAGTTCAAACCCGGCCAGGGCCAGCTAAAACAATAATGATGACTGCAACAGCAATAAAAAGAAATAGCCAGGCATTGTGGCGGGCACCTGTAGTCCCAGCTACTTGGGAGGCTCAGGCAAGAGAATCGCTTAAGCCCAAGGGTTTGAGGTTGCTGTGAGCTGTGATACCACAGCACTCTTAACCAGGGCTACAGCTTGAGACTCTATCTCAAAAAAAAAAAGATATAAAAATATCATGTGAAATACACTAAAAGGTAAGCACAGGATGCCGCTGTTGTCATGCTTAGTTGTTTATGGTTTCCCTACCCATCCAGACAGAAAGTTTATCTCAGACAAGATCCATATCTTTCACACTTCTTTCAGTCCCCCTTGTGCCTGTTTTATTCTGCCTGTGGCCTGGAACTTTTGCGTGTTCCCTGGATATATGCATTGTTTGCTCTCTCTATTAAGTATTTAAGTCTTAAAGACAAAAGACATTTGAGCTGACTATGTTTTTTAAAATTGCATCGCTCTACCCCATCCCCTGAACACACACAGATTTAAATTGTAACTCCAAACATTCTGTTGAAGTAAAGGATAGGTGATAACAGCACAAGTCGGCACTCATATAGTAGTTTCATTAGCTGAATATTGATGGTTGCTCTTTTGATCATTGAAATGAAAAACTACCTCTACTATGAGTACTACTACGTCTACTTTTGATTTGGCTTAATATAGATGGGCCTATTGTGCCCTTGTTAGACCTTGAGGAGTTGGTACTCTTCTGGTCATGTCACAGTCCCTGTAACTATGCAGTAATATTCACAATCTGACACCTTAACCACGCTGGCTTTCACAGTCTGAAAGTAATTAGCATATGGGCTATACATTGGGAAACACTGACACAGCTCATGAAAACATCTCTTTTAAATTTATGCTTAATAGATATCATACGTTCGTGAGCATGAGAATTTTGTCCTATATAATTATTTTTTATTTCGAGTCTTCCAAAGTAACAAAACTTTATATTTAAGAAGTCAGAGAGATTTTTCTTTCTTCTATCCCCACTTGACCCAGTCAAAAAAATTCTTAATGCTGATGTCAGTTGTTAAAACCTATATGGAAAACATTTGGCTAATTCCAAGACAAAGGTTGAAAAAATGCCATTTGTTTCAACTTTGAAGATTCTTGATTATTTTTCTATGAGGGGAATAGAAACTGGTTCACGCACATACACACAGTCACTTTTTCAGCAGCTAACTTCGGGTAAAGATTTGTTAAGGTTTTTGAGCGTCATTCTTTGGGAAAAGATTTTATATAAGCATAATTGAATAACTTACCAATGTAGCTATTCAAGAGAACTCAAAACTAACTTGAGAATAATGTCTTCGTCAGATTTGCAATACAAACATCAAATGAGAGCAACAAAACCATCAACAACTTTAATAAATTGAGCTGTCTGTGCATACAGGGCATTTTTTCTTCAGCTATACCCACAGGTAAAGAAGACGAAGTAAGTTCAGTCTGTGAATAAATAATATTTACTGGAAGAGTGGGCAGACAAGCTAATAATGAAGTAATGGGCATATACAAAACCTTGAAAAAATATAGTAAGGGTCCAAGGACATTTGGGAAAGAGTTAGGCTTCTCTGTGGAGGATCTGAGTTTTACTATCATTGGCTAATGTTGAGTGACTTATAGGAAACTTTGTGGCCTAATAATATTCTGGCTTTTATTCCACAGACATCTTTCTGCCAAGTGGCTTTACATTGCCCTTATTCCTACTTCAGTACATCTTTGTGTGTACTGATGGGCAGATTGCAAGGACCCTGGTGTGGTAGATACCTTAACTCTGGACCGTGGCACATTGGATCAGGCAGAAATGTAGCTTTTTTTTTTTTTTTTGAAACAGAGTCCCACTTTGTTGGCCTGGGTCTTGACCTCAAGTGATGTTCCTTTTGCCTTCACTTCCCCACTAGCCGGGACTACTGGCAGCCACCCCAATGCCCAGCTATTTTTAGAGACAAGGTCTGCAGGGTCTGGCTCTTGCTCAGGCTGGGTTTACAGGCGTGAGCCACTGTGCCTGGCCAGCAATGTAGTTTCATTGCACTCTGTCTGTGCCAGCTTCTCTTTGATCTGTCTTCATACTAATACTTTACTATTTTTTTTTTTTCTTTTGAGGCAGAGTCTGACTTTGTCCCTCTTGGTAGAGCACTGTGGTGTCATAGCTAATAGCAACTTAAAACTCTTGGACTCAAGTGATTCTCTTGTCTCAGCTTCCCAAGTAGCTGAGACTACAGGCACCTGCACAATGCCTGGCTATTTTTCTTTTCTTTCTTTCTTCCTTCCTTCCTCCCTCCCTTCCTCCCTCCCTTCTCTCTCCCTCCCTCCCTCCCTCCCTCCTCCCCTTCCTCCCTTTCTTTCTTTCTTGATAGGGGAGTCTCACAATTGCTCAGACTGGTCTCGAACTTGGGATGTCAGGCAATCCACCCGCCTCCATCTCCCAGCATGCTAGAATTATAGGCATGGGCCACTGGGGCCGGCATTATACTATTTCTTGATGTGACAGTTCAATGGTTTTCTAAATTTCTTATATATGAGTAAAATTACAATTGTCATGATTTATTGAGAACTTTATATCGGATGGCCACTGCGCTCTGTGCTTTATGTATTACCGTTTGTTTTAATCTTTACATCAACCCAATGATGTATGTATTATTATACATGTTTCAAAGATATAAAAACTGAGGCAAAATAATAGAATTAAATAGCTTTGTTGTCCTCAATGAGGCTCTTGTCCTGTGGTCCCCAGCCTCTGGGACATAGACTGGTAATCGGTTGTAGACTGTTGGGAGCTGGACCACATGTTATGAGCACTGAGTTCCACCTACTGTCCCATTATACCCTCTTAGGAATGGTTTCCAGGTAGCAGAGGAAGGGGATGGCTAGCTTGGCAATTTATTAAGGGACTGTGAAAAGTATAGTAGTAAGTGTTGAGTGTGAGTTGATGGCTTGGTAATCATACTATAGTATTTCTCATTATCTCCTGCTGATTATATGGAATCTCTTATAATATTTTCCTTTCCCTGTGCTGCTATATACTTCTCCTTTACGAAATTGCAGTCAGTTACCTTCTGTGATGAATAAGTTCGGGTGTCACCTCAAAAACTAACTGGAACAAATTATGGATGGAAACCTTAGAATTGGATACATATTGGAATTCAGCCGAATTCTCATCAAATTCTCTCATGGCAAGGTACTGAGTAAAGCTTCTATCAGGTAGCCCTGCCAAAATTGGTTACTCTTTATAATACCCCAGATGTTAATAAGGGATAGGGTTTCTTAATGGTAAGAAAACCCCATACAGTAATTCCATTGAACATATAGCCTGTGGCAAAATCTATAATACCACAGACCTTCCAGGAACCAGATTATAGTTATATTTCTACTGACTTTTCATAAGAACATAGAATATATTTTCTTGTAGAAGCTGTGGACAAATAAGACTGTTCCTTATATATATTAATTTCTAGGATAGCCTGTCACCTAAATCTCTAGTTGTTAATTTCCATCACCTACATTCATCACTTACTAATTTTCCTATACCAGAATATAGAATTTCATGATGCATTTTACATACAATTATTTAATAAGTTCATCACAAAAATCAAAATTTGCTGAGTTTTAAGTAGATCTATGTGATTCTTATCATGTAACCATTAGAAATAATGTACTTTTATGGAAGTATAGTATCATATGATTAAAAAATTATATAACAAAAATATAGCTTTTTTTTTAATTGAATCATATCTGTGTACAATAATTCAGTCATGGGGTACAGTGTTATATTCTCAAATCAAGGGCTTAATAATATAAGCCATTCTTAAAAGTGACTTCAACTTAGTCTTTATTTTTGGGGGGTAACATAGTCTGACTTTGTCACCCTGGGTAGAGTGCCATGGCGTCATAGCTCACACTAACCTCAAACTCTTGGGCTCAATGGATCCTCTTGCTTCTGCCTCCAGAGTAGCTGGGATTACAGTTGCCCACCATGACACCTGGCTATTTTAGAGACTGGGTCTTGCTCTTGCTCAGGCTGCTCTTAAACTCCTGAGCTCAAGCAATCTACCCATCTTGGCCTCCTTGAGTGTTATGATTACAGGCGTGAGCCACCATGCCCAGACAATTTCAGCTTGGTCTTATAATTGATTTTTATAGGCTGTTAATTATATTTTACAATATTAGGTGACATAGGCTGACTTTGAGCCCTAAAAGTTTCAATAATGACTTCATTTACCCAGTGATTATTAATATGGTAGTATAGGATAGTTTAACAACACATTTCTTTAAAAGCAGTTTTTTATCTTTTTAAGTGAAATTCAGAGTTTTTGTAGAAATGAAATGTTCTTATTCTAAGATGCATTTTATTAATTAAAAGTTAAAATGTTAATTTCAGCACTACTTTCCCCTCACTCAGAGAATATTTTAAACAGGTGAAAAATGAGATATTTCTTTCTTTGAAATTATGCTCTTTACCAAGGAACATGGGAGTCTTCATTTCTCTTCTTAGAAATGTTGCTGGATTTAATTCAGTAAAAGAAGCAGTCATTTCTCATATTTATCTGTAAATTACATTGAATCTTATTGTAGTCACATTAGGAAGTAATGATTTATATGCTTTCTAATTATTTATCTGCTTATATAAGCACAGTTCCATTTTAGAAATGTTATTGAATTAATGTTGTAATACTTGGAACAAAGAAAAATAATTTCCATAGATTAAGCTCTGCTTTTCAGC
>CAUYRH010144400.1:0-10057 GCA_963574655.1 Perodicticus potto
AAATATTTATGTACTTAAAAGCAGAACTCAAAATATATGAAGCAAGAACGGACAAATCTATAAGAATAACAGATAAATCCACAGTAATAGTCAAAGGTTTCAAAACTTTCTGTCAAAAAACTTATAGGACAAGTATAAAGAAGTTCAGTAAGGATATAGAAGACTTGAACAACATTATCAACCAACCTGACCTGTTTGTTGGCAATTATGCAACATTCTACCAAACAACACCATAATATACATTATTCTCAAGTGTTCATCAAATATTTAAATAATAAATAATGTTCTCGGCCTTAAACAGTCTCATAAGTTTAAAAGTTTTCAAATAACAGGAAGAATATACTCTTACCAAAATAGAATTGAAGTAGAAATTTAAAAACAGATATCATGAAAATCCCCAAATACTTGTAAAGTAAACAACATACTTCATAATGAACCAGAAAATAAATAGAAAGGATAATTTTAAATTATTTTGAAATGAATAAAAATTGAATAAAACATATTTACATTTGTGAGATACAGCTAAAGTGGTACTTAGATGAGAATTTATGGCACCCAATATTATTTTTAAAGTCTCAAACTAATGACATCACTTCTATCTTAAGAAGCTATATAAAGCAGATCAAATGAAACTCAGTGTAAGGAGAATAAAAAAATAATAAAAATCAATGTCTCAGGCCAATTCTTTACTCTTAGGCAAAGGACCTATGCAAGAGACCTCTGACTTGGTCCTCCTTCCCACTACCAGAGGCTGTTGACCTTGGAGACCTGCTGGAGATATGGATGTAGCCTCGCTCAGGATGAGATTTACTATCTCTCTCCCAGATTTTCATGGGCCATGTAGAGCTCACCAGACTGCTCAAACTGCAAAACTTTCCAATGCACAGCCCCTCTGGCAATAGCTCTGGCACTGTCCACTCCTTCTGTATTCCCTTCAGTCCAACAAAATCCCATTTTAAACCTGACCTGTGGCCCGCAGGCTCAATTCTCAAATTCCTGAGACCAATGACTCACTGAAGAAATTCCAGTAACAAAAATACAACACAGTCATCCTTTCTAATGTCTCTCCATTTTCCCCCAAGTCCTACAAGGCCACAGGGTGGCCAAAAACAGAAAGTGGAAAACCTGGAACTTCCAGTTCCCCTCAGAATAGCCAGGGTGCAAAGTTGGAGCAGAGAAGAAGGGGACACTCATACAAGCATTTCACCCTGTTAAATAAATGCAAAATTTCATCTCCCTATCCCAATTATCCACTGAAAGGTTCAAACTTATGGCCCACCCCCAATGGTTCTTCTTGCCAGAGCAGTAACTCCTTATTGGCTATTCTACTATCCCATCACCTCCCCTAACTGAACCTATATAAGGTGCACTTGTCTTTTGCTCTCTTTTTTTCTCTCTCTGCCCCTCTCTCCCCTATATCTATCTACCTCTCTCACCTCTCTCCCCCCTCTCTTTCCCTCTTTCTTTCTCTCTCTCTCTCTCCCCTCCTTCTTAATGCTGCTCTGCAGCATCCCCTGCCAATAAAAACCTTTCATACAAAAAAAATAATAATAATAAAAATCAGATGGAAAATCAGTGAAATAAAAACAGAAAAACAATAGAGAAAACCAATGTAACCAAAAGCTAGTTGTTTGAGAAGATCAAAATATTGATAAATCTTTAGGGATTTATCAGACTGATCAGGAAAATATGAGGGAAGACAAAAATTATCAAGATCAGGAATGAAAAATGTAACATCACCATAGATTCAATAGATATTAAAAAATATATTATTTTTAAAAAATATATGTCAATAAATTTAATAATGAGTGAAACAGACAAATTTGTTGAAAGACATAAACCAGTCAAGAAGAAACAGATAATCTGAATAGATCTATATCCATCTGTGGTGTGAGGACTAAAATTAAAGTCCACTACTATTGCTACCTTGACATCTATGAAATTGGGAGGATCTTGATTGGTAAAACTGCAAGTTTCCCTTCCACTCTGCTGCCCTGGATGAGATACCCTAGCCAAACAATCCTCCTAATCAAACATATCAGGTGTGGTTCCTGCTTATTTCTAAGCAGCAGGTTTTAGTTCCCTGTCAGGCCATAGACTTATTCAAACAAGCAAATCACATCCTCCCATGTGAACCTGGGGCACCCCATCAATACTACAAAGAATTCCATCCTTAGCCACTGATTTTTTACTTTATTCATGAGTGTAAGCCCATGTGGCTCTATATGGATCCCCTAGGCTGTGAGTATGAGACTAATAAATTCTTATCAGTCTTATTTGTTCAGTGTCATGTGTTAGCCATTTCCACAACACTAGGCAGTAGTCGCTCCCTCACAGAAGGTGATTATGACACTCTTTATTTATTTATTTTTTGTGACAGAATCTCACTCTGTCACCCTGGGTAGAGTGCCATGGCATCATAGCTCACAACAATTTCAAAATCTTGGGCATAAGTGATCGTCTTGTCTCAGCCTCCAGAGTAGCTGGAAGTATAGGTGCCTGCCACAACACCTTAGTTTAAGGAATCCACCTACCATGGCCTCTCAGATTGCTAGGATTATGAGCATGAGCCACTGTGTCCAGCCTAAAACACTCTTTCATGAATTGAATTATGGTGTAAAACCTTCCTATGACCTATGCCTATATTTTTAAGTATTCTTGTTAGAAAAGGATGCTGACTTGTTGTCTAAAGCTTTTTCTGCATTTATTGAGAGGATTATATGGTCTTGGTTTTTGTTTCTATTGATATAGTGAATGACATTTATAGATCTGTGTATGTTAAACCAACCTTGCATCTCCAGGATGAAGCCTACTTGATCGTGACGTATAATTGTTTTAATATGTAGCTGGAATCTATTTGCTAAAATTTTATTGAGTATTTTTGCTTCAAAATTTATTAGTGAAATTGGTCTGTAGTTCTCCTTTTCAATTGGGTCCTTTCCTGGTTTTGGTATCAGGGTGATGTTTGCTTCATAGAATGTGTTGGGGAAGGTTCTTTTCTTCTCAATGTTTTGGTATAGGTTCTGCATATAGGTACAAGCTCTTATTTGAAAGTTTGATAGAATTCTGGTGTGAAGCAGTTTGATCCAGGGCTTTTATTTGTGGGAAGATTTTTTATTGTTTCTTCAATTTCTGTGCTTGATATTGGTCTGTTAAAGAGATCTATTTCTTCCCAGTACAGTAGGGAGATGGTATGATTACAGGTATTGGTCCATTTCCTTCATATTACCAAATTTCTGGGCACAGAGTATTTTTGTAGTAGTCTTGTGTCACTGTGGTATCTATTGTTATTTTCTTTTTTTAATTTATGATTGAAGTTATTGGAAATTTTACTTTTCTTTTTCTTGTTAATCTGGCTAAAGTTTAAACAATTTTGTTTATCTTTTCAAAGAACTGACTTTGTTTTATTCCTTTTCTGACTGATTCTTTCGTTTTCATTTTCATTTATTTCTGATTTAATTTTATTTATTTCTACTGTGAGGCTTGGAATTGGAATGCTCTTTCTTTTCCATTGAGATGATTCATCAGGTTGTTGATGTGTTCTCTTTCTGTTTTTCAGATGCATCTAATGCAATAAATTTCCCTCTTATGATGGATTTTTTTGTTTTTTGTTTTTGTTTTTTTTGAGACAGAGTCTCACTTTGTCACCCCCGGTAGAGTGACATGGAGTCATGGCTCACAGCAATCTCAGACTCTTGGGCTCAAGTGAGTCTCTTGCCTTAGCCTCCCAAGTAGCTGGGATTACAGGCACCCACCACAACACCTGGCTATTTTTAGAGATGGAGTCTCACTCTAGCTCAGTCTGGTCTCAAACTTGTAAGCTCAGGTAAACCACCTGCCTTGGGCTCCCAGGGTGATGGGATTACTCTTATGAGTGCTTTTGCTGTATCCCACAGATTTTGGTGGCTTGTGGCTTCATTGTTATTATATTTAAGGAGTTAAATAATTTCCTCCTTTATCTCCTCCTTGTCCCAACTGTCATTCAACATAAGGTTGTTTAGTTTCTGGGCCTTTGTGTGGGGATGAAAACTGTTTTTGGAGTTGAATTCCACCTTTATTGCCCTGTGGTCTGAAAAGATACAAGTATATTGGCTCAGCACCCATAGCTCAGTGGTTAGGGCACTGGCCACATACACTGGGCTGGAGGGTTCAAACATGGCCTAGGCCTGCTAAAACAATAATGTCAACTATAACAACAATAACAAGAATAGCCTGGCATTGTGGCGGGTGCCTGTAGTTCCAGCTACTTGGGAGGCGGAGGCAAGAGAATCATGTAAGCCCAAGAGTTTGAGGTTGCTATGAGCTGTGACATCACAGTATTCTACCAAGGGTGACATAGTGAGACTCTGTCTCAAAAAAAAAAAAGAAAAGAAAAGATACAAGTATAATTTCAATTCTCTTAATTTTATTTGATTTATGTCCTAGGATATGATCAATTTTGAAGTATGATCCAAGGGCTGATGAGAAGAATTTATAATTATTAGCTTAGGGATGATATGTTCAGTATATATCTATGAATCCCATTTGTTCAAGGGTAGCATTTAAATCCCTTGTTTTTTGTTAGGTTTATGTTTAGAGGATCTATCTAGTTCTGTCTGAGGGTTGTTAAATTCCTCAGCTATTATGGTATTGTAGGATATAATATTGTGCAGACCAATTAAAGTCTGTTTAATAAACCTGGGAGCATTTAAGTTCGGTGCATAAATATTTAGAATTGAAATTTCTTCTTCACCAAAACGAAATGACCATCTTAGTCTTCCTTTTTTTTTTTTTTTTTTGAGACAGAACCTCAAGCTGTCACCTTGGGTAGAGTGCCATGGCATCACAGCTCACAGCCACCTCCAGTTCCAGCTCAAGCAATTCTTCTGCCTCCCCCTCCCAAGTAGCTGGGACTACAGGTGCCCACCACAACACCCAGATATTTTTTGGTTGCAGCCATCATTGTTGTTTGGTGGCCTGGGCTGGATTCGAACATGCCAGCTCAGGTGTATGTGCCTGGTGCCTTAGCCACTTGAGCAACAGGCTCTTAGTCTTTCTTAACTTTAGTTGCTTTAAATATACTTGTATCTGAAAATAAGATTGTGAGCCCTTCTTTCTCCTAATTTCCATTTGCCTGAAATATTGTTTTCTAGCCCTTCACTCTGAATCTTGTTTTGTTCTTCAAAGTTAAGTGTGTTTCCTGGAGACGGCACAGAGATGGTTTGTGCTTTTTGATACAATCAGCCAGCCTGTGCCTCTTCAGTGGGGAATTCAAGCCATTTACATTTATTGAGGGAATAGATAAGTATGGTGGAGTTCTTTTCTTTCTTTTTTTTTTTTTTGTATTTCAAATTAATATGAGGGTAAAAATATTTAGGTTACATTATTCTCACTTCCACTGTAAAGTTTAAGTTGTAGAGGACCACTTTACCCAGGGGGCATGGTGAACACACTTGCATTTTGCACATTACATGAGATCCCATCAATTGCCGTCCCTCTTCTTGGAAATTTCTCAGAAGGGGGCAATTGCCCTCCCCCCTCCCCTTGCCCTCCTTTTCCACACCCTTGCTAGACTATATTTGTGTTTTACCATTCATGTGTAATTGTTTATATATTTGTTTCATATAAGTTGAGTATACTAGACATTATTTTTTTGAGATTCTTGAGATACTGTACTAAGAAAAATCTGTTTCAATTCCATCCAGGTAAATATAAAAGATATAAGTCTACATCTTTTCTTATGGATGAATAGTGTTTCATGGTATACGTATGCCACAGTTTCTTAATCCATTCATGACTTGATGGGCATTTCAGTTGCTTCCATGACTTGGCAATTATGAACTGAGCTGCAACAAACATTCTGGTGAAAATTTCTTTGTGGTGAAATGATTTTTGTTCTTCTGAGTAGATATCTAGTAAAGGGATTATGGGAAGAAAAGGAAGGCCAATATTAGTTATTTGAGGATTCTCCACACTTCTTTCCATACAGGTTGTATTATTTTGCAATCCCATGAGCAGTGTAGAATTGTTCCCTTCTCTTCACATCCATACCAGCATGTACAGATTTGGGATTTTATGATGTGGGCTAATCTTACTGGAGTTAGGTGATATCTTAGAGTGGTTTTGTTGATTTCTCTGATGATTAAAGACAATAATCATTGTTTTCATGTGTGTATTCATTCATAGGTCATCTTCAGAGAAGTTTCTGTTCAAGTCTGTTGCCCACTTATAAATGGGGTTGTTTGCTCTTTTCTTGTTGATTAATTTGAGTTCTCTGTAGATTCCTTTGTCCGATTCATTACATGCAAAAATCTTCTCCCATTCCAAAGGCTATCTGTTTGCTTTGGTTGTTGTGCCCTTAGCTGTGAAGAAGCTTTGTAGCTTGATTAAATCCTACTTATTTATTTTTGGTGTTGCTGCAAATGCCAGTGTCTATCTCATAAAATCTTCTCCCAGGCCAATATTGTCAAGCATTTTCCTCACACACTCTTCTGGAATTATTATTGTCTTTTGTCTTAAATTTAAGCAATATATGGCAATATATTTCCTGGGCACCAGTTCATGTTCTAAGAAGAAATGAAAAAGAGAAAAAAAGATAAATAATGCAATGTATTACCTGGATATCAGGTGGTGCACTGGGGTTAGAAAATGCAAGACATGCATACTAATTCTGCTTTATAAGATGGAGGCCAGAAGCCACCATCTAGTTGCCAAGTAGACTTGGACCCATCTTCCTGATTTATTTTCCTTTAATCATGGCTTGGTTGCTTTGTTAACATTCAATACCTGCAGGGTTGGGGGCCAGAAGCTCCTGTCAGACTTCTTAGGAGTCATGCCCTGATCTTCCAAACAGTGCCCTTTGGTCACAAACTGGTTTACTGGGGTGTGGGAGCTGCCCAACTCATCACAAGGGTGGCATCCTGAGCTCATCAGGCACACCAGAGCTGGCCATATGCTAGGACCTTGAGGGCTGTTACTCCCCTGCAGCCCTTCCACAATGGTGGCACCCTGCTAACAGCCAACTAGATGAGACTTCCACTATATCTGGTGGTTCAATTCCAGCCACCTAGTGCCATTCTAATTTACTCCCTCACTTAAGCCCTCCTAAGGCAACTCTGACAAGTATATTAGTTGCAAAATTCTGCAGGACAGGTCTTCCCTGTCTCTAACCCTCTGCTGAAGGCCTGGCAGTCATCTCTCTGCCCTCACACAGTAGCATCCTGTGCTGGTCTTCCACTGCTTTTGACCTTTTTGTTGGTTCCTGGGGTCCCCTACTGCTTCAATATGCACCTAGAGTGATGTTTCTGGGAAGGAAATCCCAGCCAGCTGTGGCTGGAGTCCTTTGTCCCTGGTCTCACCATGAGTGGTTGCTAGGAAGGTGTCTGTAGTCCACCATCTTGCCTCTGCTTCTCTTGGAAGGTCTACTTTTAGCTCTTTGAGGATTCTCCATACTTCTTTCTAAAAAGGCTGCATTAGTTTATAATCTCACCAACAGTGTAAAAAATTTTCTCTCCTCTCTACACCCACTACAGCATTTGGAGCTTTGGAACATTGTCATGTGGGTCATTCTCACTGAGTATCTTCTTTTAAGAAATGTCTATTTAGGAGAGATATTGGACTGAAGTGGATGGAAACCAAATGACAGGAGCTTTGAACTGAGAGGACTGCATGTGGTGTATACAAAGAAAGTGGAAGAAAAACAACAGGACAACCTCTGAGCTCCATTGGGTGGGTGGGGCTTAAAAAACTTAAATGACTTTGACTTGTGTCTGAACTTTGGACTTGCCCCCTTCACCAGGCATGGCTCTCTGAACTTGATAGGATGGGTAGGCAGGTGTCTATGTGACTTTGGACCTCTGGCCTCTGAAGGCAAGCCTCTCTGAGCTTGAATGGATGGGCAGGCAGGTGTTTTAGTGACTTTGAACTGAACTTTGGATCTCTGGCCTCCACCAGGCAGGGCTTTCTGAGCTCAATTTTGTGGGCAAGGCTGGGGGATAAGTGACTTTGGACTAAACTTTGGGCCTTGGGCCTCTACCTGGTGGGGCTCTGTGAGCTCAATTGGGTGGGTGGGGCCAGGTTTATGTGACTTTGAACTGAACTTTGGACCTCTGTTCTCCACCGGGTGGGGGTCTCTGAGCCAAATTGGATGAGCAGGGCCAAGATTTAAGCAACTTTATACTGAACTTCAGATTAACATTTTCCACTAGTTGGAGGCTTTCTGAGCTCAAGTGGGTGGGCTGTGCCTGGTGCCTTAGTGACTCTTATCTGAACTTTGGATTTGTGCCCCCTGCTGGGTGGCAGCCCCCTGAGCTTGACTGGATAGGCAGTGCTCAATACCTGTGTAACTTTGTCTGAGCTCTGAGCCTATGCTGTCTATAGAGCTGAAACCCTCAGCACTTGATTGGCTGGATGATGCCCAGCAAATAAGCATCTCTCCTGAACTCTGGGCCAGTGCTGTTAGCTGGGCAGCCTTGTGAGCTTGATTTGTTGGGCAGAGCCAGCACTGCAAGAGCAACTTTGATCTGGGAAAGTACTGCTTACTGATTCTTGTCCCCCTGGAGACACTATCTGGGGCTGAGGATTCACCACTTCTCTGCTTTTGTTAGTGCAGCAGTGGCACTACAACAGTGGGGAGTGGACTCAACAGGGACAACCTAACAACTCAATTTAAAAAGTATATAATTAACACATTAAAAAAGAGAAAAAGAGGAAGAAACTGAAAATACTCATGAGGAGGAATCAGCTAAAGAACTTTGGCAACATGAAAATCCAGGGCAGATTAATGCCTCCTGGGGACGTCAAAGAAAATACAACAAAGAATCTCATTCACAGAGAAATTGCTGAAGTGTAAGAAATAGAATTTAGACTATGGATAGCAAATAAGATAATAGAACTGGAGGAAAAGATGGAAACAGAGAACCAAAAAACAGTTCAGAAGTTGTCTCAAGAAAATAATGAATTCAAAGACAAAGTCACCAAGGATATGGACATAGTGAGGAAAGATATAGCAGAGCTTAAGGAATTGAAAAACATTTAAAATACAGGAGAGGCCTTCAGAAATAGAGTTGATCAGCGAGAAGAAAGAATCTCAGATAAAGAAGACAAGACTTTTGAACTATCCCAAGCATTCAAAGAGGCAGAAAGATGGAGAAAAAGAGAACAGAATATTCCCTGAGAGAGTCAAGGGATTATTCCAAGAAGTCAAACTTCCAAATTATAGATGTCTGAAGAAGATGGTCCCAAAGGCACAAATTCTTGGCCCCAAGACATTATGTCAGATAATTTCCTAAGTATTGAAAGAGACACAGAAAGTCAGGTATTAGATAGTTTCAGAACCCCAGCATGACTCAATCCAAACAAAGCATCTCCTAGACACATTGTAATTAATTTTGCCAATGTTAATATGAAGGAAAAACTTCTGCAAGCAGCCAGGCATAAGAAAAGTATTACTTACAAAGGGAAAAGTATAAGCAAAAAATGGTCATCAAACTTTAACCTTCTTAAACAAAACAATTTCCAGCCCAGGATCCTATACCCTGCTAAAATGAGTTTCATTTATGATGGAGAAATCAAATACTTCACTGACATCCACATGCTGAGGAAATTTGGCATGAGTCGACCATCTCTATGGTAAATACTCAGACCCATCCTTCATAACAAGCAAAGGAGTGTACACTACCAATGTTAACCTATCCATGAATTAAAGAACAAAGCCTAGCTTCCACAGTGGTGAGTGGCATAAAAGTAACTCAGACTTCTGAAGAACAAGATGACTCTACCACATCCATCAATTCTCTCAATTAATGTGAATGGTTTGAACTTTCCTTTAAAGAGGCATAGACTGGCCAACTGGATACGAAATCTCAGGCCATATACTGTTGCCTACAAGAAATTCGCCTTACCTCAAAAGATAAAACAAGACTCAGAGTGAAGGGATGGGCAATGGTATTCCAGACAAATGGGAACCAGAAAAAATCTGGGGTTGCAATCTTGTATGCAGATACAATGGGATTCAAACCAACAAAAATACTGAAAGACAAAAATGGACACTTCATACTGGTCAAGAGAAACACACAAT
>CAUYRH010144407.1:0-48242 GCA_963574655.1 Perodicticus potto
ATCTTAAAAGGGTACAGGTGAAACTTACTAAATGCAGAATAGAAATGTCTTAACACAGTAACTAAGAAAATGCCATGAAGGCTATGTTAACCAGTTCGATGAAAATATTTCAAATTGTATATGAAACCAGCACATTGTACCTCATGATTGCATTAATATACACAGCTATGATTTAATTTAAAAAAAATTGGAAGCTAAAAAAAAATAGAGAGAGAGAAAGAAATATAAAGTAAAAGGAGTGAGGAAAGCGTTCTCTAGCATGTTGCGAGAAATGGCTAATATTTTCTCATAGCGTTTATGTGCCAAGCACCATACCATATATTTTATGTACATTGCTTATTTTATTCAACTTCATTTTCACTCTGCAACCTAGATCTTGTTATCCAAACTCTAAGGACAAAGAGTATAATGTCTAGAGAATTTTCTTTGTCTGAGCAAAGTCGCACTTTCAAGCTTGTGTGTAGGATTAACACCAAAGCAATGATCCATAAAAAAGTAGTGTCGATAAACTGGTCTCATCAAAATTAAAACTTTCTGCTCAGTGAAAGGCCCTGCAAAAAGGATAAAGAGATTTTTTAGCAAAGGACTTACATGGAGAATATATAGTCTCAAAACTCAACTATAAAAAACAAACACTCCACTTAGAAAATACACAAAAGACATGAACAGACAATTCATTGTAGAGGATATACAGATGGCAAATAAACCCATGAAAATAGTTTTAACAACATTAGCCATTTAGGAAATGCAAATCCAAACCACAGTGAGATGATACTATATACTTATCAGAATGGCTAAAATAAAAAATAATAACAGCGAATGCTGGTGAGAATGTAGAGAAACTAGGTCACTTAAACATTGTTAGTGGGAATAGAAAATGGCACAGTCATTCTGAAACAAAAGTTTGGCAGTTTCTTGCAAAATTAAACATGTGCTTATTATACAACTCAGCAATTGCATTTTAGGGGCATTAATCCCAGGGAAGTAAAAACATACGTAATACAAAAACCTGTATATGGATGTTCACAGCAGCTTTATTCATAGTAGCCCAAACCTAGAAACACTCAAATGGGTTCTGATGGTGAATGGTTAAATAAACTCAGGCACATTGAACCATAGAATACTATTGAGGAATTAAAGAGAAAAGAACCACTTGTATCAGTCCATTTTGTGCTGTTATTACAGATTACCACAGACTGGGGACTTTATAATAAACAGAAATTTATTTCTTACAGTTATGGAGGCTGAGAATTTCAAGATCTAGGGCTAGATTCTCTCTAGGGCCTTCCTGCTGAGGCATAAGGTACGGACGGTATCACGGGGCAGAAAGGCAAAGAGAAGGTGACAGAGGGCGAGACAAGGGGCCAACCTACTCCTGCAACAACTCATTAATCCATCCACGGGGTTATTAAATTTCAACATGAGATTGGGAGGAGGGAAACATTCAAACTAGAACAGTTCTGGTAGGTGCAACCACTTGGATGTAGCACAAGGGAATTACAGAGTGAAAACAGCCAGTGCCAAAGGTTACATACCACAAGATTCTGTTAGCATAGCACTTGTGAAATAAAAAGAAAAAACATTAAAGAGACGGAGATGAGATTAGTGGTTGTGGTTGCCAGGGTTTCAGGAGCTGGGGAGGTGACAGGCTGTAAGACGCAGCCCCCAGGGTTCGTGTGATGGAATCATATCCTTATTGTGGCCATGTTGCCCGGCCAAGGAGTCTGTCTTCTGTCTCCCAAGCCTGATCAACAGAGAAGCAGATGCAAGATCAACAGCTTTATTTTTATTTACAGAAAAGCCTGCGATTCCAGAGGACAATGAGGACATCTCTTTGCAGAGATGTTCTGCTCTCCTATTTGTTTTTGTTACTTTTATACTCTTAGTAAGAGTAAGCATCAGTAATGATCATCACAGTATGCATTAAACTGATTTCTCCTCATGGGTTACACAATATATTCCTATCTTAAAGCGATTATATCCTCAAAGTATTTCTCCTCTAGACTAAATTTATAGTTAGTAAACACATCACCGGGTACACAGAGTGCTCTGGGTCCTTGACTGGTACCATGGAGTCCAGTGGCCCAACTTGTCTATGATAGCAGCCTTGGAAGTGAAACAATCCATAGATGTCAGCACATTGGCTCATCCGGCCTTGTTAGGGCCTGACCAGCAGCGGCTTGCCTGAAATGACTCTGGATAACATGGCCTAGCAGTCACAGGTCTGTATCATGTGATTATGTTGTGAGTGATAATAGTGCATCAAACTAACACACACACTGCTGAAATCTGAGCAGGGTCCCTTAGGTTTCTCTGATGTAATTTGTTGTATCAGTTTCCTTTTTATGATCTGCTATAGTTACGCAAAATGCTGCTGGTGAGGGAGACTGGCTGAAGGGTACATGAGATTTCTGTGTTATTTCTTACAACTGCACGTCAGTCTGAAATTTCCTCCAAATAAAAATTTAAAAACAAATGTGCACTGCGCAGTAAACTCTCAGTGTTGTTTTCTGGACCTCTTGTTTATTTTTTCGGCGAGTTTGGGTATTTAATCTAACCTTTCATGGCTACATTTTCCTCATCTGGAAAGTGGGAATACCCTGGTGTTTAACTCAGGTTTTTTGATGAAATAGTGATGATATATGTAAAGAACTCACCATAGTGTCTATCAGCAATCAATAAATGCTAGCTATTATTGTTATTTGTAAAAGGGAATGCTGAGAGTTAAAGACAGACCTATCTAGAACAATGCTTCATTACCACTTCAAAGTTAAAATGAAGGACAAGCTGGGAATTCTTTTCTTAACTTCACTTGGACATATTAGAATCACCCCCAGAAATCTGGTAAGCATTATCAAGGGTGCCCACCTTCCATTGAATCTAGTTTAATGGCCTAGGGTGGGGACCTTTGCACTTTTACAAAATGCTTTCTAAGGAATTCTAATGTGCTGTCTTGGTTAAGCATCACTATTGTGCAGGTGGTTAATTTTTTATTCTGTTTAAGAGTTTCAAGTTGAATTAGTTGGAAGCTTGGTGACATTGCCATTTTGTTCTTATTGCTCTGGCAAAGGGCACTATTTCCTGGTGGATAACTCACCTAATTGATTACAACCCCCAGGGATGCTTGTGGCTCTGATAAGGGAGGGATTCCTAATCCTTAGTACATACCACAATCAGATGGAGGCGGCCTTTTCCTGGGGGAACGTTGGCGTGCCTCAAGGGGCAGGCAGAAACCAGAGTCAACAGGAATACTTGGCTCAGCCAAGACCCAGAACAGACAAGAATGAGAACATTTGCAGAGAAATTCTTTTTCTAGCCACCTATGAAGGATGATTTTGGTTCTCTCTTATGGAGTTAAATTTTGCTTTTCAAAGTCGGTTTGGCAGTTTTAAGGAAAAGAGAGATTTAGAGAGAAGAAAACCTCTCTCTTTTCTTTCTTTTTCTTTTTCTTTTTCTTTTTTTTTTTTTTTGTAGCTTTTCACTATTCTACGTGTTCTAAAAAAATGGTGGATAATGCGATGGATTAAAAGTTTTTTTGCTCATTTTGGTTTATTTTACAAATTGCATGAGATGAATATGAAGATAATCTAAGTTATTTACTTATTTCAATTACAGTCTTTTCATTCCGTGTCTGCACATCTTCAAACACACACTGTGGGTCTTCTAAACAGCAACCACTGTCCCTGCAGCTTGGACATGCATACAGGCCGTCTTCTGCAAAGAGTCGGGGAGGCTCCTACTCACACCTTGAGGCTCATGCTATGAGCACATGGCCTGTGGCACTCTAAGGCTAAGCCAGTAAGTTTGGAAGAAAGATTCTGACTTGGATCTCTGATGTTGCTGACAAGGGCGACTGAATGGACTCTTATGCCAGGGCCAGGCTATGTGCAAAGGACATGGCACCTATAGGGGTGACAAAGGCAGGAGAGCCAGGCTCTTGGAGGCCTGCCTGGAGAATTTCCAGCCCGGCCCAGCTCAGCTGCTGGTGCCTGTGAGCAGAGTGCGCAGCAGAACCTCGCAGGCCAACTGCAGACGCATGGGAAGCAGAAAGTCCATGAGGTTTTATGACACTACGTTTTGGTGTCATTTGTTATACCACAACTGATAGATGAAACACACGCCATTTTCCTGATTTGGGGAGAAGCTGATGCAATTTTTCTGGTGCTCAGCTTCACAGTATCTCACTGATCGTTAGCTTGTACTCAGTCTGTAAGAGTTCTGTTGATGTTTCTCCTAAGGAACATACTTCTTGATGATTATGTATTTAAACCCACAGAAATGCGCAACACTACTGCTACTGTTGCTACTAGTAATAATAATAAAAGTAGTATATTGTGGCTTTCTTGGAGTAGCCAGTTTGAGAGGGAGAATCAGTAATTGTGTTCTAGATTCAAGGACAACCCAACTCAAAGACATGCTGTTAGACAGGGAGACCAGCATTAAAGGCAGGTTCTCTGTGGAGAAGGGTAGTTCACAGCCTCTTGTGAGCAGCCCAACTAGGTAAGAACAGCTCCCAAATACAGATCATGCATCTGTTCTTTCATTTTTTCCCCTAGGCTGCATTAACATATATTCATCAATAGATCAATTAGAAAAACGGTGAGCTCTGCTAATTATATTGTACACCTGTCACTCAAGAACTTTTTTTTTTTATAGGTGTTTTGAGGAGGAAGCATTTCATAGTACAGATTAGATGATGCCACGTAACACAAAGCAAACTTATTTCAGGCTCTGAAGACTGAAATTGGTACTCATGTTTCTGATGCAAGGTCTCAGACTGAGTACTGGGGATTATTTTAGGCCATTAATAACCACAAACTGCTTGGAATAACCATGGCAACAACCAGGAGCTATGTACAGTACAATCACCCTGATTACCATAGAATTAGCACAAAACAAATGTTTGTTCTTTTCCTAAATAGAACTATTACAATGATGATAACAGCTTCCTACTTACCCCAGGTTTCCCCCTCACCACTCCCTATCCTAAACAATGGGAAGAGACATCTCCATATCTTTGCTTGACATTTGTTTCTCCTTTCCTTTTTTGTTTAATCCATTTCATTTTGCACATTTAAGGTATCTTTCTGATTTCCCTTCTCAAGGACCCAGGACAATGCAGAAGGGAATAGGTGATAGCTGACCTTTCATTCCCATCCCCACTTGCCTCAGTGATATACAAGAAAGCATAACACACACATTGATTCATTGATCGTTTTCAGAGCACCAGGAGAGGGGTGCTAACCTTTAAAGATGTGCCTTGAAGCTTCAGATTTAAACAGCCAGCCCCAATTGCATATTCATTGAAATCATGTAATGTGATTTCTTTTGCATCCGAAGAACATGGACCCTGAATCCCATCTGAACTTGGCCTGTTTGGTCTGTGGGGGGGGAGGCACACTCAGAGCAGGGTGTGTTAGTTACCTGCCCCTGCAGATGCGTTATGAACACCTGACAAAGATAGAGCCAGACCAGGTACCACCAGGGCTAGCAAGTGGAGGCTAAAGTCTAATTTGAGCCTTTCTGCCTGCTGGTGTTGTGAGCTGTGACAGCTGGCACTTGGCTGTCCCCAAAACCCCCTTTCACGGTACCCAGCACCACACTTCCACACGCAATTGAAGCAATTAGCTGCCGTGCGGCTGATGTACCCCGCAGAGGACTGGTGGCTCGTCTGACACATCTGGGCACTGAAAGTAATTGAAACAGCTGCTTCCACCCATATGGCAGCAAAAGCTGGTTGTGCAAAGTCTGCTGCCTGGGCTGCACCAACCTCAGGCAAATTAGCCGTCATTAATCCCCAGATCTGACCGGCATACGCACAGCCACTAATCAAGACAGCTGGGGGCTGGGGGGCGGTGGCTGAGGGGGAGAGTCCCTTTAAGATTCCTAAATGGCATCCCAGGTTAAAAAAGAAAACACACATAACACAAGCACAAATTACAGTGTCCCTCTTGGTGAACACTTCCACTCCCGCTGCCTGACAAGGACAGGCGGTGCTCTTCTCTTCGTTAGGAGATTGCTAAAATAGCAGTGCGACTCTCTAGAAGTGTCACTCTGCTCCATGCGAGCCTGGGATCCTGCGGTTATAAATAGCTAGTCGAGGGAAGAGTGAGAACAGGGTACTGTGCAGTCGTGGTGCGCTGGCTGCCTGGGAAGTCCAGGGAGCACAGACTCAAGTGGCCTGCTCTGCAGAGGTGAGAGCTTCCATCAAGTTGGGCAAGTTGGGGCACAGAGGCAGCTTCCCTTCTCCTCCACCAGGCACCCTGCTGGCTTGGAGAGGATTTCCTTCCCATTTCTCCACTGTCCTCTCAGGACGGGCCTTCTGTACTGCTGTGGAATTTTTAGGTAATAACTAGCAGTTAGTTGTCGCAAACGAGCCTTGTTGACAGGTGAGAGGTCATGTGCCATCTGGCAGGTAAAGGGAAGCTGTCTCATCTCTGACACAGAGATTTACAAGACGGGCTGCAGTTTCAAAGGACCGTGTCGACTCAACGTCCATGTTGTATGGCACAGGAGGCTGGCTGCCTCATTTACACCCCAGAACCGAAGTCATTATTCGTCAGGCTGGTCATTCTGCCTGACAACACCCTAGTGGAGGTGGTGTGGCACATCTGGGCCTGGATGGTGGAGTGGAAGTGTAATCTCGGGAGTGTCGGGGAGCTTCCTAAGCAATAGGGGGTGCGCACTGGCTGGGTCTGTGCGACCTTGTCCCCAGTCCCTAAGGTCAGAGAGACATTTCAGACTTGGAAATTTCAGTTCTCTGAGAAGTGGAAATTTATGTAATTGATTAGGTTCGCAAAAGAAAATATAGCTGCTGTTAGATTTGGCCTCAGGGGCTCTGGTTCCTGCGTTCATCTCTGAGTTCTACAGGGGATGCCGCCTCGGTGCTAGAAACTCCTCTCTGTTCTGTACAGGTCCCACCGCACCTTCCAGAGGCCTGTGAGCTGGTTCTACCTGTGTCCTTGGAGACTATCTTTACTTCCTCCTGCTGCTTACCTTATTCTATGTCATTGCTAGCCTAAAATGAATAATAAATAACCCTTGCACTGCCAGGCAGTTGTTTAGTTTGTTGCTGAACCAAACAGAACTTGTTTCACCAATCTTGAGGTCATCCTGAGGTCTATTATTTTCTGAGACTTCTGCTAATGAAGTGAAGGGGAAGGGGGAAATCATCATTTGTAAATATAACAGAACAACAGTTTCTGCCAGAATAGCTTACTTCAAAAAAACAAAGAAAAGAAACAATAGAAAAATATTTTCTAATATATCTTCAAGCTCTTCCCATTGTGATTACTATTACGTGGGGGTGGACTTTGGAAGCAGAGATTCATTTTACAGGCCATAAATCTCTCTGACATTTTCCCTTCTCAGATATTCCTGTAAATGGATTCTTTAGCCCATGGACACCTCTTCCCCTTTATATCCTGTGGTCTTGTCCTCACTTCAAAAGTATTCCATTTTGATTACATTACTTTATTACCTACCACCCTATTTAAATGGTATTATTTATTTAAAAGAATAATTGCTTATATTTATTAATTTATTTGAAAAAAAATGTTTATTAAGGGCATACCGTGTGCCTGGTACATTACTGGGGACATCATCATGAACCAATCCCTGTCTCTGTAGGGGCCAAGGGAAGAGTGATTTCCTCACCACAGTAGGGGGTACAGAAGCTCTTCTTGGGAGTGTGGATGATTCCAGGGGGTAGTAAATGATTTGCAGGGAATTCAGTAGGCTTAAAGAACATACAAGGCCTGATAAATAGATTGCAAACTTATTTTAGAAAGAGCACTACTCACCTCATTACTGAATATCTCTATGGTCATTTTCAAAGTATTCACCTTGAGAACCTATGTACCAATGCCAGTGCCTAACTCACCCTTTAAAGCAATTTTGGAGCTATTTTTCTGGAATGATCATTAGATTAGAGCTATTGTTGTATGGCACACAAAAACAGGCAACAACAATAATGAATTCAGCAGGACACTGCCACATGTCAAGAACAAAAACAAAGCTATGAGACACTGATAAACCAAGGTTATGAAACCTTACTGAGTTGTTTGTACAGTGCTGCCTCCAAAAGTCCACTGTGGCAACTTTGCAAACTTAATGGTCAGACCTCGTTCATGCACACACACACAAACTTATTTACTTCTTGAGCTTCCCTCACTAGACTACAAGCTCTGCAAAGATGTTGGGGTTCAGATAGCAGTACCTGAAAGTGTGGCACTTTGATGCTCTGAGCTGAAGAAGCCTCTCAAGTTCTCCCTGACCTTCCTCTTCCCTCCCCTCCTGTCTCTCAAGCTTCTTTCACTCCCAAAGCACAGGATGGAGTTGTTTTCTAATTTTCCCTTATCTGCTTAAAGTCTAGGCCAACCAAAGAAGAAAATGATGACCTCTTGTCCCTTCCCTGAATTTTCATTAACTAACTCTTATCTAGGAAGAAGCCTGTCAACACACCTGGACAGACAATCACAAATCATTGTTTGAGTTAACTTTGTAAATCACTTTGGGTAGTATGGATATTTTAATAACGTTGAATCTAACTATCCATGAGCATGGTAAGTTTTTCCATTTGTTTGTAACCTCTGTGATTTCTTTCTTCAGAGTTTCATAGTTCTCCTAGAAATGAACTTAGGCCAAGAATTTATGAAAAATATACCAATGGCAAATATGGCAACAATAGGGTATATGTTCTTTCATGCCTGTAATAAGCTCTAGTCCCTTTGGTGGAGCCCTTGGGAGAGGCTTTGTAGTTCCCAAGGAGCTTGGTCTCCACCACAGCAGAGGTGCTGGAATCTTCCTCACAGGAGGACCTGTCCTAATCTGACAGTGCTTCTTATAGGCAACCTGCCCCCCAAATTCTCCCATCAGTGCTGTCATGATGGGCTCTCTTACCCCAAGTATAGCTGTGGATGCCACCCTCCTCCTGGGAGCTTAGAATTCGGCCTGCATTTTTGACTCATTGGGATGCATCTCCATGAAACACCAGAGAGAAGAGAGCCCTCAGACTGGGCACACTGGGTCCCCTGCAGGTCCTTAAGGGGGGAAGGAATGAACCCCAGTCTCCATGGAAACTCAGACTTCACGATGCATCAGCTGGTGGAGGGCAGCTGCTGGCTAAAGTCTAGGCTCAAACTGCTTTCCTGGCTTCAGTGGGTGGGGTGGGGGGCAGGTAGAGCCAAGAGTCTGAATGTTAAAAAGCCAGTTCTCCGGTCTTTCAGATCACTGTCCTTGGAGAGGAACTTTGCATGGAATGTCTGAATTCTGGGATCATACAAGTTTTCCTCCCTGGTAGTCCATGTTCGCTGCAATGCTTGTGTCCACAGGTTGGAAAAACTTGTAAGAAACTTGGGAGCCTGCTGGTCATGGAAGGAGTGTGTGGGGAGAAAGAGGTCCCCCTCTTACTCGTCACTGGGCCCTGGGCATATCTGGGCTTGATTCTTATGTAGGAAGGATCAATATCTTCTTTCGTTTACCTTCTTCCTTCTCTGCTTCACAATTTTACTCCATTAGGCGTCTGGCAGGCTCCAGCACTTCTATGATCTGCACTTGATATGTGTCTCCTCTCCCATCTCCTTGTCTGAAACCCTCCTCTCCCCCTGGGATGGTCTGGCTAGTGATGTCTCTAGCCAGCCATATTGCCCACTCATCATTGTATAACAAATCTTGGCTAAAATGTGTTTCACCAAGTTGAGGTTGTTTTGAAATCAGTCAACTGGAGATGAGAAATACTGAGGTTGCCACCTCAATCATTTTAAAGTGTTTTCCATTTAACATTGATATTTGTGTATATATGTTTGTGTGCTGTGTATATATATCTTACACAATACAAAAACATACTTTTCATTAGAGATTTATAAGAAATTTTGGGCTTATGAATAGTTATGATTTGAAGTTAATTACTGCCTGTTTGACTAAAAATTATGAAGCACTTGCTGAGACCCACTTCTTATGAGGCCCATGTAAAAAGTACAGGTGGAGTCCTCATCCATATATTTATGTATTTATAAGACATTGCCCCGTGGACTGTGTAGCCCATTTCTGAGAATAAGTGCTTCTCCTGGATGCTGGGGGAGGTGTATTAACACTGGAATTGCACGTTATGCTTCATTCTCACTCTATGGGCTAACAGTCCATTTGTTTTCTGTCCCTGAAACCTGCATGGCCTTGGGTGGCAGATCTGTAACTAGGAGCATCTCATGGAGGCGCATGCAGTGGCTGCAGACAGCTCTTGTGTTGCAGCCCTTATAATAAGTCCACACAGCCCCGTGACAAACCCTGAGACACAGATAACACAAAAAGGAGCATCTTGCACAGACCCTAGAGGAGTCTTGCTTATCTGACCTTGCTAGAAATGAACTGCAAATGCCCCTTAGCAAAAGCAGGATAGGGCACTCCCCCACCCACCTATAGGCTTTCTTTTTCCTTTATCACTAATGTTAGGCTTCTGGTCTGGCTCTTTTCAAGAATAAAACCAGCGTATTGTACACCATGATTGCATTAATGTGCATAGCTATGATTTAATAAAAAAATTTAAAAAAAAGGAATGAGGACCAGAAAAGACATAGAAGAAAATAGAATAATATGGGAGAAGGACAAGAAGACTCCAACTCCCCATGAAAGCACACATAGTGAGAATAAGATGGAGTCTGTCAGGCCAGGAGAGAGACGACATAGCTGGTCTGATCTGTTTGGGTCCCATCTGACCTTTACCCAATGTCTCCCATTCTTACTGTTTTGTAAATTTAGCTTCCCACTCTAAAGATGCCACTCTACTGTCTTGAGTAGTTTAGGTGAATTGATTTAGGAGATTAACTTTTAAATAAGAATGTTGTTTATTATTTATGAGACATGGGTTCTGCCAATTATTGTTGAAGATAAGAGTTAACATGGCATTCACTTTGAACTTAAATGTACAAAACTGTAACGTTGGAAATGGAAGAACAGAACAGTCTTGGAGAGGCTCCTCTCACTGTTCTCCAGAATCCTGGCCTTCTGATTAAGTTTGGTGGACCTATCCCTGTCTCTGCATATTGGCTGACAGAGACAAGCAGCTAGACCTTCTTTATCCGGTAACAACTTTGTCCCTTATGGGTCTAATATTTCATTTTCCTCTATCTTTTTCTTAATGTCATTTCACTAGAAATGTGTTTCTCTGTTCCATATCCAGGACAAACTTAGTTTTTTTTTTACTTGACATCAGTTGATTCCCCAGAGAGTTATAATTAAGCTATCTTCACAACAGAGGCAGAAACTAGAAACTAACTTCCTCCTCACATACAACACACTCCACAGATTCCAAAAGAGAAGAAAAACTTAATGTTGTTCAGGAGAGAGTTGTACTTAGGTATCAACCCCATTCTCTTGGCAATGAGCAGCTTCATTTCAACTGATCCTTTAAGGTCTTTATGGATAAAGTCTCTTTTCCCGTCAGTCCTGGAGGGCAGGGGATCATTTCCAGTGCAATATAATTTGCCTCCAGTATGTGTGTGTGTGTGTATGAAATAATGTAACCTCTGCATTCGTTTGAAGAGCTTTTATGGTGAGGTGGGTTACAAGTAATGATTTCTTTTTATTTACTTTAGTACTTGAGAAAAATGAATAAGCACCTCAACAGTGCTAGAGACTGATAAATTATTTTTCTCTCTTTTTCTGCTATTATCTTTCTCTTTCTCAGCATTGTGATAACTAGGAATAGGAATCAATTCATAGGGTAAAAAGACACAGTCCAGTTATTTCCTCTTTTAGTTATTTGCATCTCCCTCCTATCACAGTCCCCATGAAAGGTGATCTTTATGGACATTTATAAGAGCAGAGTCAGCAATCCAATCACAAAGAACCTGATGTGCAGTGATGTATTCACTGTTATTTTGCAAATTTCCTCTATGAAAGCTGATAAGTAAGCAGTAGAGTTGGAAAATGAAATCCTTTATTGACTTCAGACTCAAATTTGTCCCAATTGCTGACAAAACATAATCAATCTTTTAATTACTCAGAGATGAAATTCCAATAAAGACCATATGCTTTAGCCACGGATTTCTCCACTTATTTCCAAGAGTATTTTTTAGTGATCTATAAACTATTGTAATATCATACAGCTCTGAAATGAATAAATTATGTTTCTGAATGAAGAGACAATAACTTAGAACTGATTATAAGAGTAAGAGCAGAGTCAGCATCCCAATCTTAAAGAACCTCATGTGCAGTGATGTATTCATCAGGTTCGTCATTAAACCAACACTATTTTGTTTCCTAAAATGTCTGCATTGCATTTCTCTCTAGTTTCGAAATAATCAGTGCTACATATGGTCAGACAGAGTAGTGTATAACTTCTTCTTCCCAGTATGTTTCTTGAGTGAGTGCGAACTCAAATCATCACTTCCCTGGGTGTTTGTCGTTGGAGGCTGAGGAGAAAGAGAGGCATGCGATGCCAGTGTTGTATACGCTGTCTTCCCAACTTCAAGCACACCCAGTGTAATACAGAGAGGAAGACTCTTGAAAGGGGCTCTGCAGCGTGCCCAGGAAATGAGGCCAGGAGAGGCTCAGGCTAAGTTTACTGAAAGGGGACAGAGACCTGGGTAAAGGTGACATCTTCACTGATGGTGGTTGGAGGCTTGTTTTTGCACAGGCATAAGGGGAGGAAGATTCCATACCTTGATGTAAGGTTCTGGAAGGTTAGAGTGTTTCCGGGGAACTCTTGGGCTGGGGCGAGGTCGGCCTTTTGTTCTGCAAGGCGAGGAGAAGGAGAAGGAGAAGGAGGATGAGGAGGAAGAGAAGGAGAAGGGAGAGGAAGCATTTAGCACCTCCCTCAACAACTCTGAAATCACATTTCTGCCTTGGCAGCTCCCTCTGACAGTCCCTTACAGTCCCTGCCATTGGCGAGTAATGGAGACAGTGAGGCTAGAAGAGGAAGGAGGCTGGCTCTTGCCTTTTTTCTTTCTGTTCTTTTAAACATTGCTCCAACAGTGGAAGCTGTTACCTGCCCCTATCTTCATTTGCTACTTGCCTGATTAGCCTTTTGTAATAGCACTGACTGGGGTCCATTTGCAGTTACACAAGGGAAAACCCTTGGGATTAAGGACTGGTTTTGTTTTGGAGTGAGAAAAGTCTGTTGTCCGACAGTCCAAACAGGGATGAGTCTGGCTCAAATCTGTTTCCTGAGCTGGGCATAGAAAGGTCAGAGGTGTGCCAGAGCTGAGACCAGAGAATGGGGAGGGTTGGGTCAGGTTTAATGAAAGGGACAGAGACTTACCGCGCAGAGCAGAAGATGGCATCTGCACCAAGGATGGTTGGAGGCCTCTTTTTCTATGGAGCTTTAGGGGGTGGACAGATTCCTCTGCTTGTTGGAGGATTCTGATGGGCTAGGGCCTTAGGCAAGAGTTTGGGGGCAGGGCTAGCTAGGCCCTTTGTGGGGTTTTGTGGAAGGGAGGAGGAGGAGGCAGAGGAGGGTTCCTGTGACACCAAGTTAAGCTCCCAACAGGTGTTGGGACAAGTTTTATAGTCAGGGAGTAATGAGATGCGATCTGGTTGGATCTTGCCATGGAGTGGTCGGGAGGGATGCTTGGACTGCATCCTGCCACGGACAAGGTCAAGGCTCCATCTGACTGCATCCTGGATCCTGCCATGCATGCAGTGTCCACTTTTTAATTCAGGCCCTGCTCCTAGGCCTGAGCACTTAGGTTCCACCTGTAGTTGCAGGCTTGGTTGATCTGGGCATGCTCAGTCCCTGACCTTCAACCTGGGGCTCCACAAGCACTGAAAAAGAGACTCAGAACTTCATTAAATAAAATGTAAACCAGATTGGTCTGATGGGATTTATACTTTTAGAGGTTTCAAAACAGCTCAGTAGTGGCTTCTTGCTGGAGGTCGGAGCTGAGCACCACGGAACGCCTCCTCTTTGAATATTTGGGCCGTTTAACGCGGTGTTTTCTTTTTCTTCTTTACATGGCTCGGTGCCCACATAACCAATTCCTCATATTAAATTCTGTACCCTGGCATAAGGCAAGTCATATTTCCCCTACAGTCTGAAGGTACTGGGGTGTGTAGTGCAGAAAAAACATCCTTTTACTCTCTTAAATTCTGTGGCTGGGCCTAAGAATTAAATTAGGACAGATTAACAAGAAAAAAGCATACAGATTTATTTACTGTTTTTAATTGTACATGGGAATCTTCAGAAGCCCCAAAGAAGCCGTTAGGGCTGAGGCTTATATGCCTTTGTACACAAAGGATGATAAATTGTGGGGATGTGACAAGCAGAGGGGTTTAGCCGAGGGGCAGTAAATCGTTGGACAGTGACTAGGAAATATATGGGGGAAACTAATGGAAGATAAAGGTAATTTTAGTAGCTTTATTTGCACAGGTCCATTTCGGCATTGGCTCCCAGTCTCAGTGATAAGAATGTTCTTCTCTTCTAGGTATAGGAAGGTCACATTTCTTCTGGGAAGTTTTATGACCTGCTTTTAGGTAGGAAGGGGAGGTCAGAGAGCCTTTCCTGCATCTGCAGTTTCTCAAATGCCTTCTGCTCATAATAATTAATGTGTCAAAGCAGCATATTTTGGGGTGACATGTTCTGAACTCCTTTAAGGGAAATATGAAGGGATTATGCTAGAGAGATTTCATTATAAATATCTCTCTCTATATATACATATACATTATATATAATCATAACACACAGAGTTGATTATCATTATTTATAGTAGGTACATTTTATAAGTTCACCAGGAATACTGAATTGGTAAATATAGGATCATTGCTACCAGGGAAAATCAAGACTGGGTTTATACTTTCAAGCCTCTGATCATAATATTTTCATCAAGAGATCAATGCATAACATTGTTTCATATGTATTTTTTGTTTAAAAACATCTTATTTAATGTATATTGTTGACTTACGAAAATTGAACTTACAATCAACAGCTCTGTAACTCATGCCTGCATGAAATTTGTGTAGCATACCTATTTGCTCCCTGAGACACATTCATTGCGACCTTCTGTGCTTAAGAAACCTTCTGTGCCTAAGAACCTAAGAGAACATTACTAACACTATGCTTGGGAGCAAGAGGGTAGGCATTGTAAACAATGAAATCACCAACGAAAGGAATAAGAATATAAAATAACCAGCGAAAAGCATGGTGAAAGGGATACTCATTTGCAGTATGAGAGCTGAAACAAGAGGACAGAGACATGCCTTGCCCAACTTAATCAGGGAACATGTGGGTCGGGTGGCTTGCATCTTTTTCCACTTGGAGCATATTTACAAATAACTACAGAAGAGCTACAAGTATTGATTTGGAGCTTCCAAATAAGTATTAGCAAGTAGGTGGATCTAACACATGTGTTACTTATATAAAATACTATTACATAGGTAACAGTTGTATATATTATATAAAGCCTAGAACAGGGCCTAATGTGAGAGGTGGGCAAAGCAGAAATGTGGTTTCAGAGTCGAGCTCTCAATATAACAAAAGATGCGTTTGAAATTGGGAGACCCTATGTACAAGACTGGCCTGGCAGTTACAAATTGTGTGTTGACATATATTACAAGTTATAAGTAAGTTACACACTCGTATACATACGCACAAAAAATCTCCCAGATGATTTCTTGCTTTTGAAGCAAAAGTATACTAATGAGCTTATATTTTCTGCCTATGACCCAATCTACGACAGAGGACTTCTAGTTACCACTCCTCAATCTCAATATTTTTGGGACTGAAAAAGGGTTCTGTAGGGTACTAATGGGATAGTTACATGTGACCTATATTTTGTAGGTTTACAGCATTGTTTGAGGGGACCCTGCCAATTTCATTGAAGGCATTAGTCACCGTGAACACAATAGTGATGATTTTCCCTGGTTCTCTTAAGCTGCATGTGCTAGAGTGGTGTGGGATTCTGTGCAGGAGGGGCAGAGGACCAGTCTACAACTCCATGCCATTCTATATTTAATTACTGGTGAAATATACCCTAATGGATTTGAGAACATAACAGATTGCTTTTCTACAACTTGTGTTGGACTGGCTGCCTAATATTTATCAGGGAATCATTTTTGGTTGCTACATAGCATCTAAACAATATTTCTCCACAGTGATCTTGGTAGCAAGGTGGTCATATATGTTAGGTGAGTCTCAGCCTTCCCCAGATTCAGAGTGGAGAATATTAATCGCATACAAATTGCTTTGGTCAGGATTTATTCAAGAATAGACCTGTGGTGCAATGCTGGCTGGGGAGAAGTGCTTGTATATCACGTGGGGAGCCTGAGGACCAAGGAAGGGCCTCTTTCTTCTGCTTTTTCATGCTATGTAAAGATGGGAGTTGCAGAAACCCTCATGTAAACATGAGGGATAGAGTCTAAGGAAAAATGTTAACACACTGAACGTGAGCAAAGGACCTGAGTCCTTGGCGATAGTGCTGCCAGCCAACTCTGAACTGGTCTTCTGTACTACTTGTTGTGTGAGATAGTCCCTCCTCCTTTAGTATAAACCAGTCTGAAATGCTTTAACGTTCATTCAGGAGTACCCTACCTGATTCACAGACTTCTTAGTGGAGGCCCAGACTTAGTAGATGTGGGTAGAGTGTTCCCAGGAGCTTGAGATTTTGAAAAGTTCTTTGTGGTTTCTCAGGGGCACCCTGGAGCCAGTTCCCAGAAAAAGATTTATTAACCCAGGTTAAATTCAGAAAACTGACTTTGTACCCCAGATTTGAGGAAACCTGAATCGTAGACTGGCATGGCTCCCTTCTCTTTTCTTTAATCTGTCCCTGGCACTATAATTAGCTCCTTGGTAGTACGAGTGGGATGTAGACAGTTTGCAAAGCGCTCCGAATCCACAGGCCTTAATCCAATGTAAGGCACAGTCTGCCACTTGATCTGGCTTCTTATTCCATCCTGCTCCTCCTGTGGCTTTTACTAAGCTTCTGCATTAGCATTTTGAGGGTTGAACCCCTTGAAGACCATACTTCTAACTCAGAAAATATGAACATCTTTTTTTAAAAAAGTATCCATTATTGTACATTTTTATTTATTTTTATTTTTATTTTTTTTGCAGTTTTTGGCCAGGGCTGGGTTTGAACCCGCCACCTCCGGCATATGGGGCTGGCCCTACTCCTTTGAGCCACAGGCGCCACCCCATAACTGTACATTTTTAAAAATCATGCATCTCATTCTGACACAGTAACAGATAAACCTTTAGATAAATTGTGCTCTTTAAAATTTAAATCCGGATTGTAAAATCCTAATAGAACAGAAAAAATGACAATGTAGAACTTATGCTCTAAGACTTAGCTGGGATAGAATTTGCAAATGCACCTCAACTGTCCATTTGAGTCTGTGAAAGAATTGTGTAAAAGCTCAGCCCTTCCTTATAGAGACCATCTCCTCTCATTTCAGTCTCTACAGTCTGCTTTCCTGCCCTTTTAGCTCCTCCGTCCTCTGACCTTTGTTTGGCTCCCTTTCTTTGTTCTAATTATGTCGTCAACTACTTTCAACTTTGGACATCAGATTCTAGCTCCAGTTAGAATTTCTCTTAGACTTAATTTTGATATTCAGAAATTAGCTTCAGCAGTATATTTCTATCTTTCTCTTGTTATTCTAGAGTTAGGTGATATATAGTTATTTTTCTTAGAGATTGTATTTGGATGGAGGCAAAAATTGTTAAGAGTTAAGACACTAGCACTTAGGACCATCTCAAACACACATGGCTTTTAGAGTTTCTCATGAACATTTTAATAGACATTTGTACCTCATAGACTACTATATTTAGGCATATCATAATCAAATAACAGAAATCCAAAGAGAAAGAAAAAATCATGAAAGAAGCTACAGGAAAAAAAAAAAAAGAACCTTAACTATAGAGGAGTAAAAAGAAGAATTACATCTGACTTCTCAGAAACCAGGCCTGCAAGAGAGTACAGTGAAATATTTAAGGCGCTAAAAGTGAGGGGAAAGAAGCCACCTGAAATTCTAAAACTTGCAAAATTATCTTTCGCTAGTGATGAAGAAATAAAGATTTTCTCAGACAAACAAAAATTGAGAGAATTTATTGCCATTAGTAAACCTGTCATGCAAGAAATGTTACAAGAAATTCTTTAGAATCAAAGAAATAATACAGATCTGAAACTGGAACCTATATGAAAAAGGAAAAGCATCAGAGAAGGAATAAGTGAAGGTGAAATGAAACTTTTATCTTTCTGATCCTTAAGTGATCTAGCACATAAGTACTTGGGAAAAATAATGATAGCAGCAAGGTATTTGATTAAAATTTCACACACCAAAATATGTACTATTTATCTATTGCTCTATAACAAAAGACACCAAAATTTAGTGCTTAAGGCAACACACATTTATCATCTCACAGTTTCCATGGATCGGAAATCCAGGCACAGCTTTGCTGGGTTGTGGTGACTCAAGTTCTCTCATGAAGCTGTAGTGAGACTGTCAGGACTCGAGCTATCTCGAGGCTCACCTTGGGGTGGGGGCATCTATTTTGAACCCTGCCATGATGTTGGCAGGGTACGATTGCTTCCAGGTTGATGGCTGGAAACTCCCTTCGGTCCCATGAAGGCTTCACAAAAAGGCAATTCACAACATGGCATCTGGCTTTCTTCCGAGCACGCAAGCAAGAGGGTAAGAAGGAGTGCTCAAGACAGAAGGCCGTCTCACTGTAACTTCAGCTTGGAAGTGACATCCTAAAATTGTTGCCAAGATACGTTCATAAGAAGGAAGTTTTAGAGGAGGGTTACTTTAAAGTGATATGGCAATTATCCTGATTTGCTCATTACACAATGTAAACATGTACCGAAACACCACACTGTACCCTGTGAATATGTACAGTTATTACATGTCAAGTTTAAATTAAAAAAAGGATAATAAAAAAAAGGAAGATAGTTAGTAGTTCTAACCCCATGTACAGAGAGGAGATGGTACAAGGGGGAGAACGCCAGGATGTGAGGTCACTGGAGGCTATCTTGGAAGCTGCCCACCGTAAATGCTATCTTATAAGATAAAACACAACTCTTAGGCTTGGTGTCCATAGCTCAGTGGTTAGGGCACTGGCCACATACACCAGAGATGGTAGGTTCCAACCTGGCTGGGACCTGCTAAATGACAATGACAACTACAACAAAAAATAGCCGGGCATTGTGGCAGGTGCTTGTAGTCCGAGCTACTTGGGAGGCTGAGGCAAGAGAATCGCTTAAGCCCAAGAGTTTGAGGTTGCCGCGAGCTGTGACACCATGGCACTCTACTGAGGGCAGCATACTGAGACTCTATCTCAAAAAAACCCTCCAAAACCAAAACAAAAAAATCACAAGTCCTAAGTGATAAGAGAAATCATAATGGAAATTACTGATTAAGAAATAAGCAACAGGCTCAGTGCCTGTAGCTCAGTGGCTAGGGTGCCAGCAATATACACCAAGGCTAGGGGGTTCAAACGCAGCCCAGGCCTACCAAACAACAATGGCAACTGCAACAACAACAACAACAAATTAGCCATATGTGGTGGCAGGTGCCTGTAGTCCCAGCTACTCGGGAAGTGGAGGCAAGAGAAGCAGAGGCAAGAGAATCACTTGAGCCCAAGAGTTTGAGGTGACTGTGAGCTGTGACGTCACCACACTCTACCGAGGGCAACATAGTGAGACTCTGTCTCAAAAAAAAAAAAAAAAAAAGAAAGAAAGAAAGAAAAAGAAATAAGCAACAAATGAAGAAAGAAAATAGTTGCATATAAACAAACCTTGTGAATATAGCTGTAAGAGTATGTTTAAAAGAAATGTAAATTCTTATGTTGGAAAGCATAAAGGCTAAAAGTGAATGAGTAAATACAAGCCAGGAATTTCTTACGTCAAAATAAACTTTAAGAAAATCAGAAGGGGAAAATGAAAGCAAAAATGAATAAAACTAAACAAAAAAGGAAGAAAAAATAAAGGAACAGTTGGCATCTGGCTCAGATAGGTAAGTTTATCAAAGCTTCACAGAAAAACTTATGTAATCCTCTTACTTTCAATAATTCAGAAACTAAGAAAGAATGATAGCCCTCAACTCATTATAAGAAGTTGGTTAGTTTATCAAAGCTTCACAGAAAAACTTATGTAATCCTCTTACTTTCAATAATTCAGAAACTAAGAAAGAATGATAGCCCTCAACTCATTATAAGAAGTTGGTGTGTTGGCCAGACACTGTACGTGACTCATGCCTTTAATCCTAGCACTTTGGGAGGCTGAAGCAGTAGGATTACTTGAGGCCAAGAGTTCAATATCAGCCTAAACAACACAGTGAGACCCACGTCTCTACAAAAAATAGAAAAATTAGCCAGCCATGGTGGTATGCACCTCTAATCCCAGTTATTTGGGACACTGAGGCAGGAGGATCAGTTGAGCCCAGGAGTCTGAGGTTGCTGTGAACTATGATGACATCACTACACTTTGGCTCGGGCATCAGAGGAGATCTTATCTCGAGAAAACAAAACAACAACAACAACAACACAGAAACTCTCAAAAAGAAGCCGTTATAATTTTACTCTTAAATATAGACAATAATAATATAAATTGACCAATAGGTATAGAAGTAAAGTCTTATATAAAATATAAACAAATCAAAACCAGAAATGCATTAAAAATAATTGTCACAAAAAAGTAGAGCTTGACTCAGAGAGGAAAGAATGGTACAATATTAGAATGCCTACTGATTTGATTAATAAATTGCCAGATTAAGGAAAAACATAATAAAATCTCATAGATAAAGAAAAAACTAATAATATACAACACTATTTACAATAAAAATTTATAGTTTACTATAATGAAAAGAGATTTCCTAATTTAGTTAAATGGCTTCTACTGATACTACAAACAAGTAAAGTCCTTAAGATTCATCTCTGTGAAGTCAGGAATAAGAGATAAGCATCCCTGCTATTGTTGCTACTATCCATCAATGTGTTGGAGGGTCTAGATAATGCAATAAGACTGTTAGAATAAATAGATATTAATATCACTAATGAAGAATTAGCATTATTTATAAGTCATAGTATTTTTCTATATATAAAAACACAAAACGATCTAGAGAAACTCTTAAAATTAAAAAAAAAAAACACCTTTAACTTTGCTGGCTCTAAGACCATCATAAAAATATATAAAACTCCAACAGTGTCCTAGATATCCCACATCACCAATGAATTACTTAGTACTAAATCTAATGAAAGAAAAATTCTAAATTAAGAGAAGTTATTATGAAGTGGGACGCCTTGGCAGTACAAATAGAAGGTCTTATCCAACTAGATTAAATAAATTACATGTCAGTTAAATCCCCCAAGGATTTTTTCCTTAGATTGTACAAATAGATTCTAAAATATTAGAATAAATAAAGCAACAATAGAAATCCCAAGAGCAGGCCGTGTATATACGTGAAGTTGATATATGACAGAGGTGATACTGCAAACTGGTACAGAAATGATGGACTATATCACATGTGGCATTGGGACCAATGGTTACTCACCTGGGAGAAGTAACAAGACACAACAATACTTCCAGATGGATTACAGTTATTACAAAGTAAAACTCCCAACATTTAGAAAATACAGAATAATCTGTTGGTAATATTTGCATAGAAAACATTTTCTTTGTACCTTCCCAAATAAAAATTAGGATAAATTTGACTCACCCAAATTTATAAAGTTAAGTGTAACAATACCACTAATAAAAGTTGGTATGAGCCTGTGCCTCAAAGGAGTAGGGCGCCGGCCCCATATGCCAGAGGTGGTGGGTTCAAACTCAGCCCTGGACAAAAAAACTGCAAAAAAAAAAAAAAAAAAAAAAGTTGGTATAAATGGCAAAATCTATTTGCAAAACACATCTAAGGTAAATGATTCGTGGTCACATTATATGTAGTATATCTAATACTAAGCAGGAACACAATAATAGGAAATAAGAAAAAGAATACAAGCAGATTGTTTACAGAAAAAAAAATCTGAATGGGCAATGATGATGTAAGAAACACAACCTCAATAGATTTCAAGGGCTTTAAAGGAAGATATGACTTAGAGAAACTCCTGCCCATGATATGGATAGGATTATAAGGTTGCCGCAGTGCTTGCAATTATGGAAAACTGTAAGTAACCTGAATGTCTTTCATCATGGATGGAATAATACAGAAGTCAAAACAGACCATTTGTATATGTGTCAACATTAGTATCTTAAAAGGTAAAGCAATACATTAACATTATAAATAAACAAAACAGTAATGATGAGAAAGGCTAAGGTGTAGGATGAGCACCTGTGGCTCAAAGGAATAGGGCACTGGCCCCATATGCCAGAGGTGGTGGGTTCAAACCCAGCCCTGGCCAAAAACTGGAAAAAAAAATACAATGTGTTAAATATATTTATATTAAAATACATAACTAAGATTGTTAATCCCAATGTCTTAAAATAAGAAAAATAATACATGGGCATGATAAATACATCATGCTAGGTGAAGAAAAGAGGAGTGGGAACAGGGTAGGGCCTCTGGTAGGCTTTGACCTTGATGTCAGAGAGAATTGTGAGGAGCGTGACTGACTATTGGTGTCAGTGACTCAGATGAGGCACATCTCCACCTGTTTCTTGGGGATCATACATCTCAGAGGGGGAGCGAATGGGCTGTCCAAACACATTGGCTCAGATGGCTACACTCAAGTGACAGTGTCTGCTGTTCTCATCCTAGGAGCTCCATTCTAGATGGCGGGGTGGGAATCCCTCCTAGAAATACTTCTTACCCTTACCCACAATATGGAGCTAAAGGACAATGAGCATCATTTGTGAGTCCTTCGTCTCTCCAGATCCCTCATGAGCAGACTTCTCCCCACACTGGGCTTACTTTGCTGTTGTGTTCGTGACTTCTCACAGTTTTGTACACACACCATCCTCCCTCCAAGTATTTTTTCAGAGATTTTCTACACAGTTCCTATTGTTAGTTTTAATGAGAGATTCCAAACAGGTTTTTCTGTGAGAGCTCATCTGTAACTTTACAATACGTAGATATTTCACAGAGCTCTGGGGGCAGGGGGAAGCCTGCAGGGGTGGGTAGGTGGGTTGGAGAGTATCACTGGCTATTCTCCTCTTGAGAGTCATTATGGTGCTGGGTGAAGAGCAAAATCCCAAGTTCAGCTGCTGTGAAGTTTATCTTCTCAAAATACACTTTTCTGTATCAATACCATACACAATGACTAGATATAGCCAACCCCACATGCCTTATTTCTCTGTTAGCTACAGGAGAATGTTCAAAAAGTTAGCACTGTGAAGGCAGGGGTGAGCAAACATTTACTGTGAAGGGCCAGATAGAAAATAATTTCGGTTTGGAGCCATATTATACTACTGGCAACTACTAATCTCTGCCATTGTTGCACAAAAGAACCCAAGGACAATAAGTAAACGGGCAAGGCTGTATTCCAATAAGAAGTTATTCATAAGAACATATTTGGGCAGTGGGCTGTATGTAGTAAAATGGAGTCTGGTAGTCTGGTTGGAGGACTCCTCCAAAGTTATACTCCCTGGAGTCTTGGGTAAGGTCTCCTAAGAAGACGGAAGGAGAAGAAGTCGAGTCAAGAACTTCTTTTAATCAGAGTTCTTCCAACAGACAGAACCAACTGGGGGGGAGGGGGAATTGAGAGAGAGAGAGATTGAAAGAGAGAAGAAAAGGATTTTTTAGGGGAATTAAGCTTACTTGTGTATGGAGGCTGAGCAGTCCCATGATAGACCACATGCTAGAGAGCTAGCTTGGCTCAGCCCAAGTCTCAAGGCCCTAGGACCAAGGGAGCCAAACTGATGGTGTAATTCTCAGTCCAAGGCCAAAATCCCAGTAGCTCAGAGGGCTACTGTTATGAGTCTAAGGATGGAAGAAATAGGGTATCTAGGTTCTGGAAGAGAAAGCATAGTAGCTCTTTAAATTTTGTTCCATTCAGGACCCTGGCTGTTTGGTCAACTGTCACCAATCTCCTCCGGAAACACCCTTGCAGACACACCTGGGCAGCCCAATCAGTCTAGTCAAAATCAAAACCTCCTGGGTTTCCTTTCCAACAGAAGAGGGCTGTCCTGGATGCCTATAGAAGCACCCAGAATAAGCCCAGCTTCACTAGCCATCTGAGCATCCCTTAATCCAGTCAAACTGACACCCCAAATTAATCAACCATCACAGAACTTCAGAAAAGCTATTTTTTCTGTGTTAAGAGATATAAAGAGACAATATAGGAAATTTAGGTTTTAGTTTAAAAAAAAAAAGGATGCATAAAGAAAAGAAAAAAAACAGCCTATATCCAGCTGGCTGAGGCCCAGGAAGAAAATCATCTGACAATGTTATTTGAAACCATAGGGCAAATGGTTTATAGAAAGACTCATTGAACATTTGCAGAAAAAGAATCCTGTAGAAGTCAAACCACATGTGTAAAAGGAGTGGTGTGAAAGAGAGAGCTTTTCTTTTTGATTACACAGCCCGGTTCCACCTGACATGAAACTCCGAGTCAACACCTCTCCTGCTCAGACCTGCTCCATTCTCACAACGTGGCCTCTTCAGAGAGCAAAGTCAATAATGTGTCTGTCTCAAAAACTCTGGCTGTGATATTTTTTAGGTCTTATCATAACTTTTATAAAAAGAGCAATGAATGTCCAGATAAAGGAACAGTTATAAATAAAATGTATTTTCTTAAACCAACTGAGGCCAATCCCCAAATGGGTCATTTGCCTTCCCAGATCAGATAAGCTATGACTAATGATAACTCTAAGATTGGGTTTGCCAAGAACAACAATAGACTGGTCAATTAGCGATGATGCTGAATTAAAATAAGAATTTCGATCTGTTGAGATTCTTCTCTTACATGAATAAGTTCAGTCAATACGAAGATCTAGTCCCTGAGTAATTTCAGCCTCATGGATCATCATATGGTCGCTGAAGGCCTTGGGAGAGCTTTCTTATGGTTATGTGGACCATGTAGACCCAAAATAGAGTCAACAGAAGCAAGAAGAGGCACAGGGAGGGGGGTGGGGAGAGGGAAGAGAGACAGGGCTGATGACCTTTTCTGTAGTCCTGGATTCAAATACTCCTAAAAGCAATTCAGATCTTGGAATTCTAGTTGTATAAATTAAAACAAACTATGGGAGGTATAGCTGACATTTTAATGTATAATAGTCACATATAAAGTATACAGTTGATATATTTTGGCAAATGCATATACTCTAGAAACAACACCTCTTTCAAGACAAAACATTCCCAACACCTGATAAAGTTCCTCCATGGCCTTTTATAATAATTCTCCTGCTCCACCCCCAAAGCAACCATTGTTTTATTTCTATCTCCCCTGATTAGTTTTGATAACTCTTAAACATCATACAATACCAGGGGTGCCAAAAAATATAGGCACATTTTAAGCCTATATCTATGTATTACTTTTCAAAGTGTAATTGAATTATGGTAGCAATGTAGAGTATGACTTTTACTCAGAAGATGGTGTTAGTCAAATGAATATTGGTGTCACCATGTGGCAGGCAGGACAGTTGAAGAAAATGGTGGAAGCACAGTATTCATTTGAGGAGCACAAGACCATTTTGAGGTGGTATTTGAAATTCGAGAGCATGGTGGAAGTACAATCACCCAGAAGCGTGAGGACGCAGCAGAACCTCCAACTCACCTACTAACTGCACACATTCGTGGGAAGTTTGAGGTGCCTGGTTCTGAGTGTGATGTGCTCAAGGGAAGATCCGGGGAGATCTCGCACAGCAACACGTCCTGCTGTTCCTGCTGTGGTGCTGGAACCGTTTACACGCTCACCACAAAAGGCCACCAAACAGTGCACGCGAGACGGGAGTCAGCAGAACAAGCACACATGCATTCTCCAAACAGTGAAATGGAAAGTTCTCAACCCAAGTTTATTTATTATGTGTACTTAGACTTTATAGCTTCCTTTGGTGAGAATTTGCCAGCACGTTTCCCCCATATACTCCTGACTCAGCACCCTTTGATGATGTTGTATTCATCTTTTATTGCTGGTGTATATTGAGCATTATAATTTTCATACAGTTGTTCCATTTCTCAGAATTTGTGTACATTTTTTGGGCACTCTGTGTAGAATCATTGAATGGTTTTGTGCCTATATTCTTTTGTGTCTATTGTCTTTCACTCAATATCATTTTAAGATTAATATATATTGTTACATGTAGTAGTGAGTTATTTTTTATGCTAAGTTTTATTTTATTGTATGTATGAATATGCTGCAATTTGTTTATCCACTTACCTGCTGATTGATATCAAGCTGTTTGGGTTTTGATGATTATGAACGAAGTTAATATAAACACTCTAACATCCTTGCACAAGTTTTTGTGGGCATATTATTTTTAGTTGTGTGCAATTTAAATGCTTAGTAGAACAATTTTTATTTCATGAAGTGAGTGTATAGTTATTAGAAACTGCTAGTTTTCAAATGGATTATATCATCTTCCACTCCTCCAGCAATACATGCTTGTTAATATTTGGTGTTATTGGTCTTTTTAATTTCTGGCATTCTGTCATTAAAAGTCCTTTAGCCATTTTAAAATCTTGGGCTCTTTGTACTTTTTGTAATGGTTTGTAAAGTACTTTTATGTGCTGGATATGAGCCCTTTGTCAGACACATTAGCATTTTAGTTCTTGTTAATTTAAGCATTGTGAATAATCTTGTGAGTTGAAAGATGAGGCTGTCCACTAGTTTTCTTTTTTTTGAGACAGAGCCTCAAGCTGTCACCCTGGGTAGAGTGCCATGGCATCACAGCTCACAGCAACTTCCAATTCCTGGGCTCAAGCGAGTCTCCTGCCTCCACCTCCCAAGGAGCTGGGACTACAGGCACCTGCCACAACGCCCGGCCATTTCTTGGTTGCAGCTGTCATTGTTGTTTGGCGGGCCCGGGCTGGATTCGAACCCGCCAGCTCAGGTGTACATGGCTGGCGCCTTAGCCCGCTGAGCCACAGGCGCCGAGCCAACCCACTAGTTTTCTTAAGGATATCTTTTGATGCTTGAAAGTTTTTAACTTTTATGAAGCCAATGGTAGGCACATTATTGGTGCCTAACTCAGGCCCCCTACTTTGATAATTCTCTTATTCCTCAAATGATGAGAATGTTGTCTGTTAAAGGCTTATAATAATAGCCTTCTCAGGAGAATTGTCCTCAGCCACTAGGAGCCATCTCCTTTAGAAATAACTGGGAGGCCATGCTTTTTTGTGGAGCAGCTAATATGGAGGTACAAGGTACAAAAGTCTTGTCCCCTGACCTCCACGTGGTACAACTCTGAAGTGTTATTTGCATACTACAACTCCCCTTGGGGTCAGGCAGGGGTTGGATTCCAGCTGGCCCCATTTAGCCGAGTTTCTTCCTCTGTTCATCTGTCCCCCTTACTTTCTTACAGATGTCTCTTGCAATCACTCAGTATTTGTCTCACACATGTATATCATCTTGGCCTTTGCTTCTAGAGAACTCAATCTAAAATTACCAATCCTTCAATGTTTCTTTTACGTTCAATCTCTTTTTTGTAGTGCCAGAAATCTCCATCATTGGCCTACCCCATCATTGTCATAAAGATATATATTTTTTAAGTTTGCATACAGGGAATTTATACTTTTAGCACTTATATTTAGGTCTATAATCTATTCACCTCAAATAAGTTGTTGTGCATAAGGTAAGATAAGGGTAAGATTTTGTTATTTTCCATAATGATATTCAGATGTTCCAGCACCTGTATTTTTCCCAAAAAGGATTGTACTAACAACATTTTAAAAATCAATTGACAATACATTTGTGCAACATTTATTTTTGTTTTAAGTGGTTTGTCATGGTTTTCTATTTCTTGCTATTGAATAGTCCGGGCTAATTTAGAGTTTCCTTCTTATTTGCCTCTTCACTTTTTGTTACCAGATTTAACAAATAAAATATAGGACACTGAACTAGTATGTTTTCTGCTGCTATAACAGAAAATACCATAGTACAAACTGGGTAATTTATAAAGAATAGACAGTTATTTGGCTCCTGGTTCTGGAGGCTGGGAAGTCCAAGAGCATGGTGCTGCATCTGGGGAGGACTTTCTGCCAAACCATCCCATGGCAGAAAGCAGAAGGGCAAATTAGCATGTGACAGAGAAAAAAATGGGATAAAACTCCCCCAGTAACTAACCCATTCCATCAAAAGTCACACTAATTCATTCATGAGAGTCCTCATGACCTAGTCAGCTCTTAATGTTCCCACCTCTTAATACAGTCAGAATGGCAATTAAATTTCAACATGAGTTTTGGAGGGAGTATTCAAACCAATCACCTACTCAGTTAAATTTGAATTCCAGATACATAATTTTTTTATTATGAATACATCCCATCAAATAGCTGGGAAAAACTTAAATTAATAAATTATTAATATATTTTTGAACTTTGAATGTAAATGAGCATTCTGTACTTAATCCGATAACCCTCCTTCCACCTGACATTGAATTGTGGTGTTCTGCATCTCATCACTGCCTCTTGTTTGTCCTCTTTCTATCTTACCACACCACTTACCTGCAAGATGAGGCTTTCCAAACCTCTCCACTCTGATGTTCTCAGTTCTGCTGTCTGGGAAGCTGTGGACAATTCACGCGCTTATCACAATCTTCCACTTTCTAGGCTGTCAGCTATTGAAGCAACTTGATTATGTTTTAAATAGTGTTTCACTTCCTGAGGTGCAAATTCAATGTTATTGACTGTCAGAATGGACAGAGATGTGTTGTGACTTCCTGATTCGTGTGAGAAGTGGGAGTAGGTTTAGGTCACATCTCATATACTCACACCTGCAACTCTGTGACTTGATCTAAAACTGCCACTTTTGACTACTGGATAATGCCAAATTATCAGGCTTAGGGAAATTTAATCTGTGATCTTGATACCATGAGGACCAATTTGTGAGTTTCTGGGAACACATCTTTCCTTGTCTGCACACAGGCATTACAACTACCCAGCCACAGAGTGGGAGGACTGGAATTCTCGTCACAGGACCTGTGAGAGATGCAAAGAGTGGAAGGTAGGCATGGGGGGACGAATCACAGTCCATTCCACAGTAACATTCTTTCTCTCACTAGAAGGCAGGGATTTCAAGGCACAGGTGTTCTTTTTCATGGAATGTTGCCTGAGTCTCTAGTATGAGATGAACTGAATGTGGACCCATAAAAAGTAATAAGCTAAAGGCACATTATGGATTCTTAGTGACAGAGGTAAATTTACTACAAAGCCTATGAAGCTTGAATTTAAGGGGCCTCTGGCTCCTAGGTTCCTATGAGTGTTGGGAGGTGCTGGGAATTGAAGCCTGACCAGGGGACGAGGATGCCAACTTGCATAGGGCACCATTGATTTGGAAGTATTTCTAGCAAACTGACTAAAGCTACTGTAGAAAAAATGCCCCGAATTTCCAAGTCTACAATAATTTGTTATGATTTCTTCTGTTATTCTAAATAACTACTTCTATTCATAGCTAATTTTGTGTTAGTAACAAATTTGTTTTCCTTTCTTTAAGAAGGGATCTCAAAATGTGTGAGTTTCATTCTCCACAAAGCCTGAACCTCACTCTCCTCATTGCTATGAGGGCAAGGACAGGAACAAGTACAGATTGTGGATTCATGACCTTGAACTTGGTGGATACACTGCTTGTCTGGCTTATCCATCTGTCTCATCAGGTTAGTCCCTAGTAATTACATGGGACAGCAGCTCCAAGACCAGGATTTATTTGTAATGTGTCCATAACCTCTCTGAAGACTCCATAAACTCCTCTTCCTGCTCTGTGAGGCACCATGCATACTTTGGCCTTTCCCAACATATTTTTAGCCCCACTCCACCCCCAAATAAAACACATATTACTTTGTTTCTATAAAAGGAATTCAGAAGTAAGGCTATATGTACTAGAATTTTGCATACAAAAATACACCAAATAGAGATTTTGGTATATTCCCTTTAATGTGCTATTGTATAGGCTAATATGTTCTAAGTGTTTATTATTCACACACACACACACAAAAGAACACTAATGATTGATTTGTAAAGAATATGTAAAGTTAAGCCCTAATTTATGAATATTTAATATAGCTTCTAATACAAACTGTTATATAAAACTTAAATGGGAAAAATCTCTTGGAGTAAATCATTCTCATTCCAGATGGGACTTGACAGAGTCTTTCCATTGAGTTCCCTTAGTTCTCTCTCTCTCTTTTTTAAAATTGAGATAAAGTTTCACTTTGTCACCCTCGGTAGTGAGCTGTGGCATCACAGCTCACAGCAACCTCAAATTCTTGGGCTCAAGCGATTCTTTTGCTTCACCCTCCCTAGTAGTTGGGACTACAGGTGCGTGCTACAACGCTCATCTATTTTTCTTTCGTTTGTTTGTTTGTTTAGCAGGCCCGGGCCAGGTTCAAACCCACCAGCCCCAGAGCATGGGTCCGGCACCCTAACCACTGGGATACATGTGCCCTCCTTTAGTTCTTTTTAAAAATTATTTTAATTAACTATAAATCTATTTCTGAAGACTTTCTAAAAGCATACTTTATATATAAATTTTAATATATTTACATTCAGCCTCTTCTGAAAATATTGGTTTATTATCACCAAAATTAAGAAATTCTACATTTTATATCTTGTTTTGGCTAGAACTGCTACAGAAGTTTAGAAGCTTAGTTCTTAAAATTTTGCTGAAAGCTTTCATTGTGATCCTATTTGTATCACACAACTCCCCACTCATTCAACTAATCTATAATTATTTTAAACTAGGCTTGGTGCTTAGGAAACAAAGTAAAAATAATCTGGACTACCATTAAAATTTTTTCTATGATTAATTTATTTATATCTATTAATACAAATTCTTCTTTATTTCACTTCATAAAATATCTGTATCTTCATAATAATCATATGACACAAATAGGGCAGTAAGTTTTTCTTTATTTTAGAGGTCAAATATCTTAGAAATAGATGACATAATTGGACCTTGGATTTCCAATGTCTATCTTGGATTTCCTTCTATTGAATGTTATATGTCATCTTTTCTTCCCTTTTGTCCTCCTTTTCCTCCCCATTGATCTCTTGGTATAACATGCTAACTATGTGATCAAAATTAGAAATGTAATACAGACATTGCCTTCAATGAGTTTACAGTCTATTCTAGTTGGTGTGTGGGATATATATATTCACACATTCATATACATATACAAATATCCATATGCATTCGAATACATACAAGGTCTGACAAATTCTTGAACTTGACACTATGCACTTACATTGGCAGCACTGTATAAACAACTTGGTAAGGCTTTCATAACCTTGGTATATCACAGTTATGTTCATGATGATGTATGGTGGTGTCTTGCTGAGTGGCATTTATTATTGTTATTGTGTGTTGTTGCTAGAATGTCAGAGCTTAAATTAGAGCAATGAGCAAACATTAAATTTCTTGTTACACTGAGAAAAAGTGGAAGTGAAATCCGGGACATATTAATCCAAGTTTATGGAGATAATGCCATAAAGAAACCAGCAGTGTGCAAATGGATTAAAAGTTTTTCTGAGGGGACAGAAAGTGTCACTGATGAAGAGAGGTCAGTGCAGCCAGTAACAAGCGGAATTGATGAAAACATTGAAAAAAATCCATTGAATTGTGTGTCAAAATCATAGGCTGACTGTGAGAATCATAGTGGATCAAATAAAAATTGATAAAGAAACAGGAATATCTTAACTGAAAATCTTGGCCAACAAGTTGTGGCCCCTACCACATCATGACAGTGCAGCAGCTCACAGTGCACTGTTTGTGAGGGAATTTTTAGTCAGTAAAAAAGTAACCACGTTGGAATACTCTCTCTATTCCTGACCTGGCCCCAGTGATATTTTTTTTACCTAAGATAAAGAAAAAATTGAAAGAAGACTTTTTTTTTCCTGAGACAGAGTCTCACTATGTTACCCTCTATAGAGTGTGATGTCGTCACAGCTCATGGCAACCTCAAACTCTTGGGCTTAAGTGATTCTCTTGCCTTAGCCTCCCAGTAGCTGGGCCTACAGGTGCCTGCCACAATGCTCGGCTATTTTTTTTGTTGTAGTTGTCATGGTTATTTGGCAGGCCTGGGCGGGTTTGAACCTGCCAGCCCTGGTGTATGTGGCTGGTGCCCTAGCCACAGAGCTACAGGCGCCGAGCCAAAAGATGACATTTTAATGACATTCAGGATATCGAGGGTAATATGATGACAACAATAATGGCCATTCCAGAAAAAGATTTCCAAAATTCCTCTGAAGGGTGGACTAGGTCCTTGTGTTAGTGCATAGCTTCCCAAGGGGAGTACGTCAAAGGTGACCATAGTGATGTCAGTATTGAGGTATGCAGCACCTCTCTTAGGATGAGTTTGAGAACCTAATTGTCAGACCTCTTATATACACACTAATCATTGCAAAACCATACAAAATGACACATCAAAAGCTGTCTCTAGATATGATTTATGTATTTATTTTGAAAAGTTGTTTGGTGTCTTACTGTGTAAGGGCTGAATGAAACTCTCTGATAAGAGATCTTGCCAAAATTTCAAAGAGGAAGGGGGACATTTGGATTGGTGAATGAAAAACACAACCTTCATGAATCTTTATAAATATTCATGAATCTCTAAGGACAGTGACACCAGGATAGGCAGAGAGAAATTGACAGGTCATTAAGAGGAAGAATTTAGAGATAAGTAAGAACATAGGTACTCTGGGCACTGATAAAGATATGTGATTATTTGAGAAGATGAATTTGGTCAAAATAGTTTATATTTTGAATACAGAATTGGCATGAGTTTTACAGTGTCTCACATTCTAGTAAAACCAACATTTTTTTACATCACTTACAAAAATCCAGGATGTAAGGGGTATACATGTCATGTATACATACTTTGTGTACAGATGGAGTCCAAGTTGTCCATGTAAGTGTGCCCTTCCCCCAGATAGTGCCCACCGTACCAAATAGGTGTGAATTCACCCATCCCCTTTCCTTCACTTCCCCCAGCTTGGTTTTCTTTGAGATTTACTTCCACATGTATTGATTGGTTAGTCCCAATTTGGTATTGACTACATGTTTTTGCTTTTCCATTCTCCTGATGTTTCACTTCAAAGAATGGTTTCCAGTTCCATCCAGGTTATAACAGAAGATATGAGATCACCATTATTTTTTATGGCTGAGTAGTACTCCATAGTATGCATGTACCACATTTTACTAATCCATTCAGGTATTGATAGTCACTTGGGTTTCATTCTTATAAAGAATGAAAATTTAGACTCAGTGCCCATTGCACAGTGGTTATGGTATCAGCCACATACACTGAGGCTGGTGGGTTCAAATCCAGCTTGGGTCAGATAAACAACAATGACAAATGCAACTAAAAAGTAGCTGGGCATTGTGGCAGGTGCCTGTAGTCCAAGCTGCTTGGGAGGCTGAGGCAAGAGAATTGCTTAAGACCAAGAGTTGGAGGTTGCTGTGAGCTGTGACACCCTAGTACTCTACAGAGGGTGGCATAGTGAGACTGTGTCTCAAAAAAAAAAAAGTATTTTCTTATAAAGAGTAAAAATTTAAAGGAAACCATATTTCCTTTTGTTAATTTCCTATTTTGTAATTTCTGTAAGATTTTGTTTGCAAAAAGCTTAGACCCTAAAAAGTGTTTTTGTAGCCAATCAAGATATATTTTTGAGCTAGAGCCCAAATAATAACAATATTTTAGCAACAGTGTCTTGACTTAGTGAGCAATGTACATTTTAAGGCAAAAGACTGATTTAGTCAGAAACCCAGATTACCACAGGTTTTTTATTGAAGTTCTGTAAGATGTACATTTATCTTTTAAAAATTTCTCTTTTGCTTCAACGGGGGCTTTGGATCTCAGCTCTCTAGAAGTTGACAATGCCACTAATTCAGTATTTTCAAATCCTAAAAAGTAAAAAAAAAAAAAAGAGAAAAACCTCCTGAGAAAATGTAATTTTTTCCTTTAAAATACTGAACACTCACCTACAGTATATTGTGTAAAAGTTTCAGAAAAGTAGGACAGACTTTATGTGCTGAATAAAATGTCATTGACATTTCACATTCCTTACTTCTGAAGTATGCAAAAGTGGAATGGTCTTCCCTGGAAGGGAAGCTCTCTCTTACACTTATATGTTCAAAAATAAACAAAAATTCCCTATTGGATGATCACCTCAAAAGTCCTAGTCTATGGAAAATATATACTCTGACTTTTAAATGTCGACCAGCCTTGGAAATCTATATGACCATAAACTTTTGCCAAAAAAAAATCAATCTTGAGTTATGATTTGATTAGCAGAAAATTGCTATCACATTTGTTTCTACATTTGTCTACCTCATGTCCTTTTCATTCATAGGCTGGCTGATTCAAACCTTCTTTAAAAACTCCCTGAGAAAGTCTGTGACATTAAAATGTCCTTTGATGCTCTTTCACTAAGCAGTGAATATTAACAGTTATGGTGACCCTGTTCCCTAATGTGTCTCAGCAGGATCAATAGCAGTTAAGTGCCACTGTTTTACAATTAAAAAGGGGATCATTTTAAATTTAAAAGCTCATAGCTAATTTTCTTCTTGGCACTTAATGGCATAATTCATTTTTGAAAAACCTCATTGGGAGAACATCCACTTTTTTTTTTCTTTTTTCTTTCTTTCTTTCTTTTTTTTTTTTTTGGTGGCAGCATAGCAAGAGGCTAGTTTAGCACCCCTTGTTGCCTCTGAAATGATTTGTAGCATTCCTTCATTAAGCTGTCAGCAGGGCATCTGTAAAATTTTCTTCAAAATAGGAACCTTGATGTGGAGAGTGAGCAACCATTGTAATTCTCGGTAAAACTGTTCAGCAGCGTCTTTAGCAGGAACTTTCTTTCTGAGTGCTGCTGTTTTCAGCCAATCTTGCTTTTATATCCACACTTTTCCTGTCTTTTTTTTTTTTTTTTTTCTTTTCTTCTTGGAGACTGCCTCCTGTTCCCCTTTAGGAACCCAGGCACATGACAGGTGGTTCAGAACAGCGCATACATATTTCCAACATATAATTGGCTAACATTATACTGGAAATGTCATTCTGATTCTACCTCATTGACATCGCAGAGAGCCCCAGCTTCTTTCTGCATAACAGTGGCTTTCCTTTTTTCCAATTACAACAGTAACAGACGCATCCAGTTACGTATACACTATGTCCCTGGGGATAAGCACTCGATATAGATCCACTTTGGGGTAAGTCTCATGTCTGCTTATGGAATTTACGTTAACTTGAGGCAAATGAGAGATACTGTCATTTGTATTTGTTGCTTGAAGCTTAGAAGAATATATTAATGCATTTAGTCCTTTGTAAGGGTATTTTTAATATGTTTCTTTAAAAAGCCAAGGATATTCACTTTTCTTTTAAATAATAATGCTCCTTCTAAACTAATCAAAAAAGCAAACAACTGCATATTGACTGTATGCAAGACACCGTGCTTGGTACTTTATACTTCTTTTCCTTAATCCTCCTTCTAACCTTATCAAAGGAACATTACTGTTCAGAATCTGCAGGTGAAGGGGCCAACCTTCAGAGAGGTTAAGTTATGAGCTAAGATCACACAGTATCACAGATGGGAGAGTAAACTCTGAAAATCTCACCTCTGAACCCCTCATCATTTAACTACATTGTCTACCATATCCATTGAAACTGTTTTATGTTTAGGTATATCTTTGATTTATATCTAAAACTATACTTGCTAGAATTTGCAGGCTTTTCTCATTTCCAGGATACTGGTTATTAGAAAATTAGGACCAGCCAAAATATATATTGCAATATTTATTCTTCGTGTAAAATTTGATCTATTTTTACAACTATTTAGGACTTCTGTTAGTTTATCACAGTACGTCTATCACAGACCACGAGCTGTTACTAATTAAGGACTAGATGAAATTTTCCTTCTGAAGCTGATAATTGCCTCTGTAAATATATATTTTTGACCGAACGCTAATTTTCCAGAAAGTAACCCTGAATAAACAAAGACATGGGCAAATTACATTAGGGTTTGAAATAAATGGAATATTGGGGTATCCAAATGCCAGTGCTCCCTGAGAATTGAATTAATTTCTGCTGTGGATATTTGTCTTGATTTCCCATGACTGTTTGTAAAAATACTAATGATGGAAAGGGGGATATTTATGGCTATTACTCGGTCTTATAGAAAATAGGACTGACTCTAATTTTAAAAACCTCAAACACTTCCCGTATACAGCACTCATTCTTTCTACCTTGCTTGCTTTCTTCCACTTCTTTTTCGTTTCTGTCCTTTCTTTTTCTTGTTTTTCTCTTCCTCCCTTCCTTTCTTCCTTCCTTTTTTTTCTTTCTTTTAAAATTCTTTGTCTTCAAACATACTAAAAGCCAATACACTTTTGAAGTCCTTTTTTCATCTCTTAACCAGACATTGCTGTGCAGGCAGCAAAAACGACTCTTGTTCCAGCTCTGCAAGGGTGAGATAAAGGCCTGTCATCCGGGCATGCGTTCATCTGAATGGAACCTGATTCCTGGGGGAAGCTGCCACCTGACTGGTCCATCCTGTCATCCAAGCCCTGTGTCAGAGGATGTGGCGCCTGCAAGGCCAGTGCTTGGGCCCCGGGTCGCCCTAAGCGTGCTGGTCCAACGCGCCACCTACAACACAATTAGCCGCTGACACCAGGTGCGGCCTGGTTCCCGCCACGTTACACTTTTCACGTTTCATGTAATGCTGTTTGTAAAGCGCTCCCCCCTTTCAATTAGCCGGTCTGCTCCCTCCACTCCCCGGTTCATCCGTGAGGTTGGGGGGACTCAGGGAGCCTGTGGCACTAGGCGCAGCATCCGGGCCCAGTGGTGGCCCAAGGGCTGAAAGCCTGTGGTTAGGCGTAGTTTATTCCCTGTGTTGTAGAGGAAGCCAGTCAGCACTGTGACTTCCCTTTTGTTTACGTTTGAAGAGGAGATGAGGAAAGCTCCCGTAAGCTCCAGCACCTTCTTTCCTGCCTGCGTCCCCTGGCCACTGAGGCATGGGGTGGGGGAAGGCGTTGGAAGGGCCGGGCCTCCGGTTCACACTTGTCTCCCTGTGCAGCTGCTGCATGTTGCCAGGCTGCTTTGTGCATCAAACCGGCGCTCCTCCTCGTCCCTGCCGTCACCAACACCTGCTACATTGGTTTCCTGGAGTAATTGTCTTTTTGCATTTACATAAAGGAGCTGCCCTCCGTGTGGGCCTAAAAGCTGACCACCCTAGGAGTTACCGCGTGCCCGCCTGGGTTGCATGGCTGCTAATTGCTCAGGGGTTTTCTCAGCTAAAACACACTGTGTAATTTAAATTTACGTTGTGCCATATTACACGGAGGGGGCAGGGGTAGCACGACACAGCCAAGTGTATTTTGACATTACGCTCGGTTGTTCCCGGAATGGTGCTCGCGGGAAGGAGGTTACTAGAAGGTACGGTCAGAGTCGTAGGGGCGAGGGCCTGTGGATTCGGGTCCTACCGGCCTCACTCCTGACGAAGCTGGGTCAATTATTGGGCCCCGTTCTCATCCATCCTGGTCATTTCGGCTTCTGCCCTCTTCCAGCTCTGGGGGGAGGTAGTATTTGTATTAAATGCCAATTTGGTGATTTACCTTTACTTCGACAGCAACCCTATGCACTGAAGATCATTATTCCTGTTTCAACAAAGAGAAACAATGAAACAGAAAACTCGGCTTTATGAAGCAAATTCATTCAAGACCATCTTTTCAGAGAGTGAGTGCAAAGCTTGCATCCTGGCCGCTGACCTGCTCAGAACAGTGCTCACACCCACATCACAAGAGCTGGGAAAGTATGGGAAAAGCAGAGTCAAATCGGCATAGGGTCGTTTGGACAGGGGTGTCTACGTGTGATGCAGATGCACCCTCATTGGTTTCAATTTTGATTAACGCATCCTCACAAACTTGGCAGCCAGGGATCCGGACCTGTTCTTGCAATGTTGAAGGTCGTTCATTCTACAGCTTCCGCCTGAGCAGGGAGTATGGCCCGGGGAGGCCTATAGGTCCTTTGTGCAAGTCAGTACACATTATGTATAATACACTTTTGAATTTGTTATTCTATAAAAGAACAGTGGTCTAAACTGGCTCTTTATGTTACTGGATACTTCTGAGTGCTGTAGAGCCACAACACAGTCTCAGGAGTGGCGGTTAAAAGGTACCGAGACAGGGGTGCAGCACATTTCCTACGCCCACATCAGTTCAGGGGTGTAACATTCCTTCAAAAACCGAGCTGGTCTCTGCTGCTCCAAGCAGAGAATCCCACTCAACAAGCTTTTGACAGTAATCAGAGCAAAATTTCAGGCTAATGTCAATACTCTCTGACGTTAACATGGTTCAGTAAAAAGGATTAGACTTTTTTTTTAATATTTATTCCTGCAAATCTGAGACGAAGCTGCCATGTCACGAGCAAACCCTGGAGCAGAGTCGTAGGAGAGGAAAAGGGATGGATGTGAACGGCAGATCCATCCTTCACTGGCTCCAAGGAGGTGGGCAAGTTAACCAGTTCTGTGAAGCTCCATTTTCTTTTCCGGAAAGTGGAAATTATAAATGCATAGGTCCCTTTTGGAAATGTGAGGTTGAAATAAAATACAGAATAGAAACAGAATAGGAATAGGCATAGAATAGGAACTCAAGGCAAATCCACTTCTTCTTTTCATTGACTTATTTCTTCCTTATCTGTTCTTTGTCAGGATTTGCTACCACATTCAAAGAAAATGGAAACTTCTTCATGTCTCCTATCTTTTGTGCCCCTGACATTTTACCAACTACTGTCACTTTGCAGCCATTTTCACGGCCTGCATCATGTCTGGCTGTTACTTGTGTCCTCCCGCAACCATCCAGCCCCCGATCCTAATGCTGGCAGACTCGCCTTTCTGAAATTCAGGCGAAACCACGTCGTTCCATTCTTTATCTTCAATACCGACTCTTGTAATCTTTAGTAAGTACAGAAGCTTGATGTTTTGGTTTGTTTTTGCTGATTTTTGCTGAAGTATATTTGACCAGGGGCTAATCAGTAGCATTTCACGGGGTGCTAGTGTTACAAGTACAGTGACTTACAAATTACTCTTCAAAAGTCTATATAGTAGTTGCCCCTGATTCTCAAGGGGCAGGTTCCAAGCCACACTGGTGGATGCCGGAAACCGTGGATAGAACCAAACCCTGTCTACATTGCGTTTCCTGTCTATACATACCTATGATAAATTTAATTGGTAAATTAGGCACAGTAAGAGATCAACAAGAAAACTAGCAATAAAATAGGACAATTATGGTAATATACTGTAATAAAAGCCGTGTGAATATGGTCTCTCTCCCTCTCATTGTATTGTATTCCCAGTCCTTCTTGTGATGGTGAGAGATGATAAAAAAAACCTATGTGATGAGATAAAGTAAAGTGAATGAGGAAGCATTGTCACCGAAGCTTTTAAAACTTAATGTATTGATTATTTCTGGAAAATTTAATTTAATTTTTAGGTAACTGAAAACATGGAAAGGGAAACTGCGTAAAAGGGAGGCACTACCGTATAAAGCAGTGGTTCTCAACCTTCCTGATGCCACAGCCCTTTAATACAGTTCCTGTGGGTCGTGACCCACAGGTTGAGAATCGCTGGTATAAAGCTTTTCTTGGCAGCACAGAAGCATTTCTTCCTCTTTCATGGTTACTTAATCGGTGACAGTAAAGAGAAGCACACGTCCAGATCACCGGAGGTTCCAACACCACCAGCACACATTTCCCATTACCCCTTTGAAGTGTCTTCCTCTTCTGCCCCAAATAACCAATGATCTGTCTTTTGTCAATGTAGATTAATTTGCATTTTGTAGAATGCGATGTAAATGAAAACATGCTTTATTTACTCTTCTGTACCTCATTTCTTTTACTCAACATAATTATTTTCAGATGCCTATTGTGTGTCAGTGATTTATCTTTGTTATTATTAAGCAGCATTTCATCTTACGTGTAAACTTCATTTTATTTATCCATTCATCTGGTAGATACCAGTCTTTAGCATTTCTATTCAGGATTGTGCAGATATGTATTTTCCAATCTATATAAATACTGCGGAGGAGAAGTAGAATGCTGAGTCATGTGGTGGTGTATGCTGAATTTTTTAAGAACTTGCAAATAATATTTTCAAATAAATGTACCATTTTTCATTTCACCAGTTGCTGCACACCTTTATCAATCCCTACAGTTAGCAGTCTTTTAAATTTAGACTATTGTAAATGGTATGTATTGATGTTTCTTGGTGATTTTAATTTGCATTTCTCTTACAATTCAGGAAATTGATTATCTCTTATGTATCATTTATATGTATCTCCTTTTATAAATAATGTGTTCAAATTTCTGCCTGTTTAAAAATTGTGTATTTTTATATTTTTGTATTAGATGAGTTCTTCATATAGTCATATATTCCCCATATATACACTCACACACACACATGTATATAAAACAAGCTTTTTTATTATTCTGTAACTTCATTTTAATTTTATGATATAAACATTTTAAAATGTATTACAGCTGTAGATATTATTTTAAATGGTTTGTGTGCTAAATAATGTCCAAGCTAAGAAACGTAACCTACCCCAATGTTGCAAAGATTTTTTTCTCCCTTTTTTTTTTTTGTTGTTGTTTCTCCTTTGACATTACATCTAGGAAGCATCCACTGTAAATGCTGCGTATTGTGCAATGTAAGGTCACTGTGATTTCAGTGTGGAAGTCCAGTTGATTCAGCATGGTGTGTTGTAAGGAATTCCCTTTCCCCATTGTCAAGGATCAATTGGCCAGTATGTGTGGGTCTAGTTCTAGACTCTACATTTGGTTCTATTTATGTGTATGTCTGTTTTCACCTATATCACAGAGTCTTGAAATTAGGTCGTGCAAATTTTCCATCTTAATTCTTCTTTTTCAAATACTACTCTTTAGGTTTGTTAGAACTTTTACGTAAATTTTAGAACCAGCTTCTCAAAGTGAACTTTTTCTCTACATGAAAGCCTGGTAATTTTTCTGTTTGTTTGTTTGTAGAGACAGAGTCTCACTTTATCACCCTCGGTAGAGTGCCGTGGAGTTACAGCTCACAGTAACCTCAACTCCTGGGCTTAGGCGATTCTCTTGCCTCAGCCTCCCGAATAGCTGGGACTACAGGCACCCACCAGAACACCCGGCTATTTTTTTTGTTGTAGTTTGGCTGGGACTGGGTTTGAATGCACCACCCACGGTATATGGGGCCCGTGCCCTACCCTGTAGGCCACAGGCACCACTGTGATAAATTTTTTAATTAGACTCAAGGTGAACATTTAGATAAATTGGGAAATTTGGGTTAAGGATAATAACATTTCTCTGTGTTAACATAGGTCATCTTTAATATTCCTTAAATTGTGTAGTTTTCAGTGTAAATAACTAATACATGTGTTTTTAATTTTTCTAAATATTTTATGTTTCTTGATGCTATTATAAATAGCAATTTTTATTTTAATTTCTAACTAGTATTCATATATGAAAATATTTTTGATATTTTAATGTTTACATTAAATATCAGATCTTTCTAAATTCACTTTATTAGTGGTTTTATAGAATTCTTAGGGTTTGTTTGCATAAATAATTACCTTCAAATTGGATGAGTTTTATTTTTTCTTTTCTTTTCTGTTTTTTCTTTTTGCTTTTTCATAATATGTAGGATCTTTTATATAAATCATAATAAAACTGGTAAGTCTGGAAATCCTTCTTATTCTTCCCCTTACAGAAAGCACCTTGAAATGTATTTGGTTTTTGTGTTGTTGTGTTTTTCAAAGATTTTGCCCCTTTTATGTAAATCATCAAATTTGTTGGAATAATGTGATCATTATGTTGTTATTATTCTTTTAAAATCTGTTGATTATGTAGTGATGCTCTTTAACTCCTGGTATTGGTTCCTTCTCCTTCCTCAGTCTAGGTAAAGGTTTGTCTGTTTCTTGACCTATCAGAGAACAAATTTTGCTTTTGTTAATTTATCAACATAATATTCTTGATGCTATAAGTCAGAGGTTACATTTGAAGTCAATAAACAGGACAAGATACTCCAGAAGACAATGAGATATACATATACGTATTGCTTTAGATAGTCATATATATTTTAAAGAAATGAAAAGAGAAAAGTCAGCCATTTTTTAAATCCATATATTTATTATTTCTGATTCATTTTTTTTTCTGAAGATATGAGTTTTACTCTGGTATCTTTGCCTTTCAGCCTAATAAATTTATTTACCATTCCTTATAGTAAGGCCTGTTCCTAACAAGTTATTTTAATTTTATTTTATCAAACAATGTTTCTTTTTTTTTTTTTTTTGAGACAAAGCCAAACGCTGTCCCCCTGGGTAGAGTGCTCTGGCATCACAGCTCAAAGCAACCTCCAATTCCTGGGCTCAAGCAAGTCTCTTGCCTCCGCCTCCCAAGTAGCTGGGACTACAGGTGCCCGCCACAACGCCGGCGATTATTTGGTTGCAACCGTCATTGTTTAGCGGGTCCGGGCTGGATTCGAACCCGCCAGCTCAGGAGTATGTGGCTGGCGCCTTAGCCCATTGAGCCACAGGCGCCAAGCCCAAACAATATTTCTTAAAGGATAGTTTCATGACATATAGAAATTTGAGTTAGTTTTTTTCCTTTTGTCGTCTTAAATACGCTTCTTTTGTCTTGAAAACCATTATCTCTGAGGGGTCCATACCGTTGATATTATAGAGCACTAGTCATAAAGTATCATTTTTCTCTGTCTGCTTTCAAGATTTTATCTTTGTATTTTCTTTCCTCCAGTTTGAAAATGGTGTGATTTGGTATGTGTTTCTTCGTACTTTGCCCTCTTTGAGATTTACTGAGCTTCTTTAGTCTATAAATTGAAACCACTTATCGAAGTTGAGAAACTTTTGGCAATTATTAATTTTTAAATGTTTTTCTCCTGTCCTCTCCACTTTCCATTTCAAATCCAGTTTGCATGTATTTCACATAAATTAATCTTGATCCATGCATCTCTGAGGTCAATTTACCACTTTGGACCTTTATTCTCTTCTTTCTTCAGATTGAGTAATTTCTACTGATTTATCATCAGGTTTATTGAGTTTCTTCTGTATTATCTTCATTCTCCTCCTAAGTCCGTTCAGTAATTAAAAATTTTAGATATGATATCCTCCAGTTATAGAATATCAGTGTTTTTTCTATATTTTCTATTTTTCTTCTAAGTTTCCTGGCTTTTCCTTATTATATCATATTACTGAGTGTAGTGCTCAGAATTGTCCCAAATTCTTTGACAATTGTGTCATTTACGTCTTGTTGGGATTGTCCTCAGTTTTTGGTCAAATATATTTCTGATATTTCAATGTCAAGTAATTTTTTTTGTCTTCTGGACATTGTGAATGTCCTGTTGTGGAGACTTCTTATTTGATTATTTTTAAAATTCTTCTCACTGTTGCTTTTGTTTTGATATGCAGTTAGCTTGGTCAGACAAAAGGTGCTACATTTCTGTGGTCTGTAAGTGGCAGCAGCTTAGACCCAGCTGAATTATCTTTGCCTTAGCTGTGCTGCTCTGAGTGTGCCCCGCATGGGCATTGTTCAGTGGTTGTCCTGTGACCTGACCATAGTTTCCACATACTACCCAGGCTCTTCCTCTCCATCTCCCCTCTTCCCAACACTCCCCTCTCAGTGCAGCAGTTTGGCTGTTGGGGCTTATCACTTTTACGGCCAGAGATGCGGCAGATTTTTCTTAGAGCTGTAGGTGCCCTGTAGTCCCTTGTTACTGTGCCCTTCCTTCTGGCCAAAAATAAAGCCAGAAAACTCTTTCTGTGCTGTCTCTTTTTCCAAGTTTTTCATCCTTTCCAAAATATGTCCACTCTGTTTTCAATCTCCCAAATCTGGTAGTTTCTTTTTTTTCCCCCTAGAGTGTGTGTTTTATCTGTGGGAGGACCGGTCTGCTTATTTTCACAAAATGAAAACAGAGCTGTCAGGAAGAATTTGTTAAAACATTTTGGAGTTTATAAAAAGTAATTTATGTTGACTTTACATGAAAATAGGATACATATTAAAAGAAAAACAATAAGTACACGATAGAACCTCTGTAAGTTGACTGACCAAGGGACTGTAGCACGCTGGTCAACCTACAGACGTGGGCACCATAAGGAACTAGGCCTACGATGCTGATAGGTACATGTGGTGGGTGTGCAGACTGTGAGAAGTGGGGTCAATTTAAGGGGGTGCTCAATGTAGGAAATGGTCAACTATGGAGGTTCTGCTGAAATTTGTGACTCCATTACCTCAAAACAACACCTAAATTATTGTATTGACTTTACTATGCTTTAAAAATGCAGAAGGTGACAAAAATGTAAACACATTTTAAGAAAAGAAAAAACTGTATTAAAATTGTAATGATTATATATATGGATAACATTGTTATCTTATATATTATATCTTTATCTCTTGTAATTGTAGAAGTCAAACATGACTTGAGTATTACAATTTTATGGATATATACCTTTTTTGGCACCTTCTATATATATATATATATATATATATATATATATAACATATTTTTTAAACAAATATGGGATTTTGTTATATATTTTTTCAACCTTCTTAAGATGTTCTGAACACCTTTCGTGGTTAGTAAATATGGTATTATAATGTATTAATATAATATTAATAATATTATAATGTAATTAATATCCACTGATCATTGATCATTTAGGTAGCTGCAAATTTTTCCCAATTATAAATTACTTAGCTGCAAATATCCATATGGGGTAAGTCCAACAATGTTTAAAAGGAAGTGAAGTTAAAATTTTTCTAACATGCAAAATATAATTATGTTTTAATGGTCATGCAAAATAATCAAGAAAAATAAAACTGCTGCCAATTTCACGAAAGGTTAATGTATTTAGTTTTCATATCATTTCATCAATAGAACCTCCTTAGAGCCTAATCACTAGAGAAAGAGTGTGCATGTAGAACAGTAAATGTGTATTGATAACAAACACAATAAGTAAGTATCAATCTCAGGGTAAAAATATGAATAAAAATAGAATTATTGTGCTTATTAAGTTGACAGTTGAAGTGAAAACCCTCAATTTGGAAAGTGTATACTGAGAAGGGCAGTCTTACACATCACTGATGGTTATGCAAAATTCCTTTTGTAAAGAAGTTTGGCAAAGTATATGACAAGTCTCACAATTATTTTATCTAGTAATGCCACTTCCTGGAATTAATCTTAAGAAAATAATCGTGAGTACAGAATTTTTATAAAAATAATGACATTTATTTTTGTTAAACATGAAACAATTTCAACATAATATTATAGTGCCTTAATTGACCTAATTTCTATGAAATAGAATGCAGCCATTAAGAAGAATGTTGGCAAAATCTCTTCAATAGTTTTTTAAAAATGCTTGTATTTTGGTAAAGAATTAGGAAAGTGAAATTCAGTTCCCATATAAAGAGTATAAGATAAAGTATTCAAAAAATATAGTACAGGAGGCAGAGCTCAGGGGTGATACTGTGAGACTCAGTTCCTAACAGGGGGTGTTGGGAGCATTGATCTATTTGGTTTGTAATTTGATAGTAATCTTTATTTTAATTTTTATGTGATTTCTTGTTTCTTTAATCTGACAGAATGTTTTTAAAAGTTCTAATATACATGAAGCATAGCCCCTAGAATCAAGAATTAAATAAAGGTACCTGTCATCTCTGCTATTATTCAACACTGTTATGGCTACTTTAGACAATGAAATAAGAAAGGGGAAAAAAGATAATTTCTTCATTTTATAAAGAAAGATGAAAGAAGTCTTTGTAGATTATCTGATGTCAACATAGAGAATGGATGCAAATTTAATACATCAAAACTCAAAAAAGATAAAAATCAAGAAGCTGTCTGGTAGCTTTGTACAAGATAAATACACCAATAATTCTCGTACATTATATCAATATCTAGTAAGAACATACACAAAACAATCATGTCCGCATGAAGAATAAAAAAGATAAATTATCTCTAAATGAAACAATAATGCTCAAAATCTACATGTGAAATAAATATTAGCAATTTACTAAATAGCTAAATGAATATGTTTTATTTTTTGATGAGAAAACTTATAGTAATTATGATAATAATGTTAGTTAACTGTATAAGGTACTTTTGGATTTTGGCAGACAGTAACTTATTTTGTTCTCATACTATGTGCATGAAGCTGGTAGCATTAATTTCATTATTTTATGCATGTAAAAAGTGAGAAAGAATCGGTATGTCCTGAACCATTTGTTTGCAAGATCCATGCTTTTTAATCCGATTCCCTGTAAAATATCTTATAAAATCTGAATTTAAAATGTGTCTTAAATAAAAACGGCACTAATACAAGGAAGCTATTTTGAAACAACAGGAAATCAATACAAATTTTTATTTTAAAAAATCTATAGTTAGTCAAACAGGTGATATTGGAATAAAATTGGAAGAGAAGTATTTATTCAAGCAACTTCATAAATGGGATAAAAAAGGAAATTTAGTTTATGATGCCATCTCAAAAGAATGAGGAAAGATGGTCTATTCACAATTGATATTGTACCAGTTTCTATCTCTATGACATAAATAATATCAGACTCATGCCACAAAATGTTTGTCAAAAAAATTCCAGATATATCAAAGAACTAAACCTTTCTTGAATAAGTGTTTGAATTGTCCTAAATTTTATTTTATGTTTCAGAATTGTCCTGTATGTTGGTAATGAGGAAGATCTTTCTATGTAGAACCTAAAACTGAGAAGTTCCCAATAAATGCAACTGGAGAATTTCTTCATGAAAAGGACATTTAAAATTAAAAATCAATAAAATTTAACTTGATAATTTATACCCTGAATATAGAAAAATTTCTCATCAATTAATAAAAAAATGCAACACACACCCTCTCACACACAGAAACATCACTAGGAAAATGGGAAAAAGGAAATATAAATGAATTTTCAGAAGAAAAAATTCAACTGGCTAAGAAATATATTAGAAGATATTCAGTCTATTGACATTCACAAAAATACAAACTAAAACAGCCTCATTTTTCTCCCATAATAACAATGGACAAAATGAAGGAAAAGTTTGCTATCAAGTATTGATGATGTTGTGGAGAAACTGGTAATCGGTTTATAAGTATTCAGGTGTTTTAGAAGACAATTTAGCAGTATGTATCACGATTTTCAATTTGTGTACTCTTGGACTAATCAATTCCACCTCAAGGAAATTGTCTTAATTGAATATGTTCATCCATCTTTGTAACAGCAGAACTTGCAAACAATCTAAAAAACGATCAATAGCAGAATTCTTCAATAAATAATGATATATCAGGACTCAGTTGCTGCTGAAAAGTATGAAGCAGATATGAATATCTTTAATGTAAAAAATAAGCCAAGGCATATTTTGAAGTAAGACAAGCATGCCTCAGAGAAGAGAGTCTATCAATGATGGGGTTCAGAAAGCAGTACCCTAAAATGAAACCCTCAGAAGTCAGAGTTCTTCTCTGACCTTCCATTGCCCTCCTGCCTCTCATTCCCATTCTTCCCTAAGGCTAGCCTTGGAAACTAGAATCCCTACTTCCCAAGGTGGATCATAAAACCCAGAACGCCTTTTCCTAAAAGCCAGCCCAACCAAACGAAATTATTCTAGGTAAAAATTGGCCATAAATGAATGATCTTACCTACCTTGTTTGACTGTAGAGCATAAGACCCCCATTCCAGAAAAGACCTTGCCCCATGCCCAGAAGGAAGGAATGCTGCTCAGAGAGGCCAAGAAGCATCTGGGCAGGCAGGCCCTGCTGGGTTCCCCCGAGCCTGTGAACATTAGATCATATCCTCTGTGTTCCTTCATATTTCTATACAGCTATCCATACTTCACTGAACTTAAGCAAAAGAAATGCATAATTTCCCTCATCTCTTTGTGTTTCATTCTGAAGGCCTCAGTGTGTAGATATTAAAATAAATTTGTATCTTTTTCCTCCTATTAATAGATTTGACTATTAGGCAACATCAAATCTGATGTTTTTCAGTGAACCTTAGTGGGGACAAAAGCCTTGCTCTCTACAGGAGCATCCCATTTCTTTCTTTTTTTTTTTTTTTATTGAATCATATCTGTGTACAATAATTCAGTCATGGGGTACAGTGTACGGGCTTCAGATACAATCAGAGATATTTTCATCAACCTGATTGCGATAACATTCAAGAGACTTTCTCATTACTT
>CAUYRH010144409.1:0-27951 GCA_963574655.1 Perodicticus potto
CAACTTGTGCAAACTCAGACAGAACTTCTCTGTTCTATTTGACTATGCTAAATGTGTCAGTGCTTAGAAAGGATACTGTAGCCTTGATTTAGAGAATAGTAAGTATCTAAAACAAGCCATACAAGGCATTACTTAGCCACACTTTGTAAGTAGTGGCATTACTTAGCCACTTTGTAATACAAGGCATTACTTAGCCACTTTGAAACTTTGTAGAGATCAACTTAGCTACTTATTTAAATTGTGGTAAAAAAAAAAAAGCATAAAATTTATCATCTTAACCATTTTCAAATGTACAGTACAGTAGTGCTAACTGTTCACATTGTTGTGGACAGAGCTCTTTTTCTAATTTTCAATTTTTGTGGGTACATAATAGTTGTATACTTTTATAGGGTGTATGAGATACTTTAATGTAGACATACAATGTAAATTAATCAAATTGGATAAGAGGGTATCCTTCACCTCAGGCATTTATCATTTCTTTGTGTTGGGAACACTTCAATTTCACTCCTATAGTTATTTCAAAGTAATCCCTAACTTATTGATTATAATCACTTTGTTGTGCTATCAAATATTGTTCATTCTAGTTATCTAAATGCACTTTGGATCTATTAACCATCCCCACCCCACTTTATTCCTCTTTCCCCATTACCCCTCCCAGCCTCTGGTAACCATCATTCTACTCTGTTTCCACAAGATCAATTGTTTGAATGTTTAGCTTCCACATACCCACACATCAGTGAGAACATGTTAGATTTTCCTGTCTGTTTTTCGCTTATTTCAGTTAATGTAATGTTTTCCAGTGGAGCAGATCTCTTGAACAACTGAAACTCTATGCCCACTGAACAATAAGAGAGACCCTTCCTGCTGTCGTTCCCCAGACTGTGAAAACCACCCCTCTACTTTTGGTTTCTATGAGTGTGAAGACTTTAGATGTCTCATTTAAGTGAAATCATACACTATTTATCATTTTGTCACCAGTTTATTTTTTAGCATCAGATCCTCAAAGTTTATCCATGTTGTAACATATAAAAGAATCTCTTTCTTTTCAAGGGTAAATAATATTCATTTTATGGATATAAAATATTTTCTTTATTCATTTATTCAGTGATGGATATGTGGGTTGCTTCCATCGCTTGACTGTTGTGAATAATACTGCAAAGAACACAGGTGTGCAAATACCTCTTCAAGATCCTGCTTTAAATGTTTTGGTTATACCCAGAATTGTGATTGTTGGTAATATATTTTTAATGTTTTGAGGACCTGCGATACTCTTTTCCTTAGTGGCTGCACTATTTTATGTTTCCCTAAACAGTGCATAAAGTAACCAATTTTTCCACATTCTCATTAACATTTGCACTTTTCTGGGTTTTGCTGTTTTTGTTGTTGATTTTCCTAGTTTTGATTTTTGTGTCTGGATAGTAGCCAATACGTGTGTGTCTGGGGAGTTATCCTCCTGCAGTTTTCATTTTCATTTCTTTAATGATTAATGACTTCAAGCATCTTTTCATATGTTTATTGGCCATTTGTGCATCTTCTTTGGAGAAATACCTAGTTAGGTCCTTTGTGCATTTTTAAATCAGGGTTCTTGTTGTTGAGTTTAGGAGTTCTTTATGTATTGTGGGTATTAAATTCACATTAGTTATATGATTTGAAAACATTTTCTCTCATTCTGTGGTTTGCCTTTTCACTCCATTGATTGTATCTTTTGATCCACAGAAGTTTTTAAGTTGAATGTCATCCATTCATCTAGGTTTGCTATGATTTATTGTGCTTTTGGTGTCACATCTAAATTTTTTTCCCCCAAATGTAATAAACTTTTTCCCTTATTTTCTTGTAAGGGTTTTATAGTTTTATGTCTTATGATTGGGTCTTCAATCTATTTTGAGTTAATTTTTGTGTATGGTTTAAGGTAACGGTGTGACTTAATTCTTTTGCATGAGGTTACTCAGTTTTTCTAACTTCGTTTGTTCAAAGCACTGTCATTTTCCTATGGTGTGGTCTTCATACGCTGGTCAAAGATCATTTAACCACATGCACGGAGGTTTACTTCTGGACTCTATTTTGTTCCAACGGTGTACATGTCCATTACTGAAACTTCATAGTATTATATGAAATTAGAGAATGTGAGACCTCTAACTTTGTTCTTTTCATGGTTGTTTTGTCTATTTGGGGTTTCTTGAGATTGCATATGAATTTTAGGATTCTTCTTATTATTTTTTGTTCTGCAATAAATGTCGTTGAGATTTTTATAGGGATTGCATTGTATCTTCAGATCACTTTGAGGGATATGAACATTTTAACAACATTAGTTCTTCCACATAATAAGAATAGATAGATTTCCATTTATTTGTGTCTTCTGTAACTTCTTGCAGCAGTATTTTATTATATTAAGTATATAAGTCTTTTGGCTCCTTGGTTAAGCTTATTCCTTGTATTTTATTCTTATAATGCTATTGTAAGTGAAATTGTTTTCACAATTTCCCTTTCATAAATTTATAAAAATTTATTAAAAATCTAGATATTCTTGCATGCTGATTTTGTATCCTTCAACTCTGTTGACCCTAATTATTAGTTCTAATAGTATTTTTGTGGAATCCTTTAGATAAAAGATCAGGTCATCTGTGAACAGATATAATTTTATTTCTTCCTTTCCAATTTGGATGCCTTCTATTTTGTTTTCTTGCCTTATTGCTCTGAGTAAGACTTCGAGTATTTTGATGAATAGAAATATTGACAGTGGCATCATTGCATTGTTTCTTATCTTTGAGGAAAACATTTTAGCTTTTCACTGTTCACATTTTAGCTATTCACTAAATAGGATATTAGCTGTGGACTTTTCATATATGCACAATATTAGGATCAGATGCTTTTCCTAGTTTGTTGAATGTTTTATCATAAAAAAGTGTTAAATTTTATCAAATGCTTTTTATGTAAAAATTGAGATAATTATATAGGTTTTTTTCTTAATTTTTTTAACCTGGTGTATTATATTGATTAATTTCCATATGATGAACTATCTTTGCATTTTCAGGAATAAATCCTACTTGTTCATTAGGTATAAGGTGATATTCAGTTTGATTTCCTGGTATTTTGAAAATTTTTGCATCAATATTTCTCAGGGACATTGGTTTGAAGATTCCCCCCCTCCATAGTATTTGTGTGTGTGTGTGTGGGGGGGGGATCTTTGGCATCAGAGTAATACTCCCTTTATAAAATGAGCTTATAAATGTTCCCTTCTTCTGAAATTTAGAAGAGTTTGAGGAGGATTAGTGTGAATTCTTCCTTAACTGTGTGGTTAAATTCCCCAGTGAAGTCATGTGGTCCTGGGCTTTGTTCTTGTTGTTGGGAGGTTTGTGGTTACTGATTCAATAGATCCTTATGAATAATTAGCTGCTTTAGATTTTCTATTTTTTCGTAATTCAGCCTCGGTAGATTGTATATTTCTAACTGTTTGCATATAATTTTTTTTACATATAATTATAGTGTTGTCTTATGATCCATTTTATTTCTGAAGCATCAGTTTTAATGATTCCTTTTTCATTTCTGATTTTATTTATTTGAATATTCTCTATTTTTGTATTGAGTGTAGCTAAGGATTTGTCAATTTTGTTAATCTTTTAAAAAATACAGACTTTAATATCATTGGCTTTTAAAAATTCTTCGTTTCATTTATTTTTGCTCTAATTTATATTGCTTCCTTCTGCTAACCTTTGGAGTTGGTTTTTTTTTCTTCTCTTAGTTTCTTGAGGTGTCAAGTTAGGTGGTTGATTTGAAATAGTGTCTTCTTTTCTTAATGCGTTTATGGCTATCAACTCCTCTCTTACTACTGATTTTTGCTACATCTTAGATATTTTGGTATATTTTATCCTGGGGTCCATTTGTCTCAAGGGATTTTCTGATTTTCTTTCTTCTTTTTATTTCTTTTTAGAGACAGAGTTTTACTTTGTCACCCTCGGTAGAGTGCCGTGGTGTCACGCAGCTCACAGCAACCTCCACCTCCTGGGCTTAGGGGATTCTCTTGCCTCAACCTCCCGAGTAGCTGGGACCACAGGCACCCGCCACAACACCAGGCTATTTTTTTGTTTTGCAGTTTAGCTGGGCCAGGTTTGAACCCGCCACCCTCAGTATATGGGGCCGGCACCCTACTCGCTGAGCCACAGGCACTGCCCAGATTTTCTGATTTTCTTTGTGATTTCTTCTTGGAGTCATTGGGTATTTAAAAGTATATCATTTAAGTTCCATATATTTGTGAATTTTCTAGATTTCCTTCTGCTGTGATTTCTAATTCTATTCCACTGTGTTAAAAAAGAATACTTGGTATGATTTTGGTTAAGTTTTTTTGTTGTTATTGTTCCCTAATGTGGTCTTCTCAAGAAAGTTTCATGTATACTTGAGAATAATGTATTCAGCTATTATTGGATGGAATGTTTGGTATATGTTTATAAAGTCCTATGAGCATATAGTGTTTTCAAGTCCTCTGTGTCCTTACTAATCTTTTCTCTGGTTTGTTCTATCCAGTGTTGAAAGTAGCTATTGAAATCTCCTACTATTATTATTGCTGTCTATTTTCCTCTTCAGTTCTGTCAATGTTTGCTTCATGTATTTGGCAACTGTAATATTAGGTGCAAATATGTTTATAATTGTTATATCTTCCTGAGGAATTGATCCTTTTATCATTATACAGTGTTCTTTTTCTGTCTTTACAATTTTTGATGTAATATCTATGTTGTCTAATATATGTGTGGCCACTTCTACAATTTTTTGGTTAATATTTGTGTGGAATGAATATTTTATTTTTATTCTTTAACTTTTAGGGTTGCTGTATCCTTAGATCTAAATGGAATGTCTTGCAGACAGCATAAGGATGAACCTTATTTTTTAATTCATTCAGCCAGTCTTTTTTCACTAAGGAGTTTTTTCCATTTACTTTTAAAGTCATTCTGACAGAGAAGAATTTGCTGCTGTTATTTTGATACTTATATTCTGTATGTTTTGTGGACATTTGGTCTTCTATTTCTTTTTAATTTTCTTCCTTTATGTTTTGTTGATTTTTTCATAATGCTGTTCTTTGATTAATTTTTCATGCCCTCATCTATGTTTTTGAAAGGTATTTTTTGTGTGCATTTACCATGGTGTTCACATAAAATATCTTAGATGTGTAACAATCTATTTTAAGCTGGCAACAACTTAATTTCAATTGCATATAAAAACTCCACATCTTTACATCTCCGTCCCCATTTTATGCTATTGATCTCAAAATGACATCTTTTCATACTATGTATTTATAAATACATTTATAGCTTTTAAATGTTTTCATATCTTTAAGTTCCATATGAGAACTGAACTTGATTTATGCACCAACATTACAATGTGACAGTATTCTATATTTGTCTATATTATACTTACACCATAGAACCTTGCATTTCCATATGCTTTCATATGGCTGTGTGGCATCCTTTTCTTTCAATTTGAAAAACACCCTTAGGCGTTTTCTGTAGTGCAGCCCCAGTGGTGATGAACGGCCACAGAAGACATCCTGGAAATTCTTTATTTCTCTACCAGTTTTTTTTTTTTTTTTTTTTTTTTTTGCGGTTTTTGACCAGGGCTGGGTTTGAACCCACCACCTCTGGCATAAGGGACCAGTTCCCTACTCCTTTGAGCCACAGTTTTGAAGGATAGTTTTGCCTGACAAATTCTTGGTTGATAGGGATTTTGTTTTGTTTTGTTTTAGCATTTTGAATATATTATGTTATTTTCTCCTGACCTGTAAGGTTTCTGCTGAGAAATTCACTGATTATCTCTGGGAAGTCTCTGAAATGTGGCTATTGTTCTTCTCTTGCTGCTTTCAAGATTCTCTCTTTGTGATTTTTGACAGTTTGATTATGGGTTATGTATTCATGTATTTGGATTTTACTAGTTTGAGAGTATTGAATTTTTATGTCCATTACTTTTTCTAAAATTTGGGAAGTTTTTGATCATTATTTCTTCAAATAGGCTCTTGTCCCTTCAGCTCTTGCTTTTATTTCTTTAGGTTCACATGGTGCACATGTTGACTTGATTAATGTCCAATAAATCCCCGAGGCTCTCTTTGTTTTTCTTAATTTTTTACATTTTGTTATTTGTTCCTCTGTCTCAATTATTTCAAATGATATGTTTTCAGGTTGACTAGTTTTTTTCTTCTGCTTGATCCAATCTTTTTTTGAACTCCCTTAGTGAATATTTCAACCAGTTATTTTATTCTTCACCTCCAGAATTTTGGAGTTTTTTTTCCTTTATGCTTCTATCTCTTTTCTGATATTCTCATTTTGTACATGCATCATTTTTTCCAATTTTATTTAATTGTCTGTGCTATTTTTTCAACACACTGAACATCTTTATGAGACATTTAAAAGTCTTCTTTTAGGTAGTTCAAAGATCTACATTTCTTTAGAGTTACTTTCGATAGTTATGTATATTTTTTTCCTTTGATTAGGTCTTGCCTCTCTGTTTCTGTGTGTAGCTTTTGATCATTTGTTAGAAGTATGGGCCTTTGAAGAAAACAACCTCTCCCAGTCTTTACTAACCGTCTTTACTAACCCCGTACAGGGGAAGATCTTTCCCGAGCAGCCCAGCTAGATATTCTGGATGCCTCTTAAACTTTTTCAGAGAATACATCTTCTCTAGATTGTGCATGTGATTTCCTACCTACATTTTGCCCCATGTTTCTTCAGGAATTTGAAATATATTGCTCCCTTTGTTTTCTTTGTGTAGTAATGAAGTCTTTTAATGCTGCAATAAACGGCTGCAGTAGCTGCCATTCTCAGCAACCCCAATCACCCAAGCTTTGCTGGTTTCTGTCAGTGCTCTGAGTCAGTCAAGACAGAAACTAGTCCTTTGATGGTACCCTGAAAAGCAAAATCTTGGGTGAACATTGTATTCTTCTCTTTTCTTTCTCAAGATAGAAGCCCAGACAAAATCGGGAGTTTCCTCCTTACAGTAGTACCATGTTCTACTTTTGAGGGGTGGGGTCTATAGTGAGTAAATGAAACAAACTTCTTACCTGCTTTAATTCAGTTTTCATGGCTTTATATTAGTCTGCAGTGCTGAAACCTCTTTTCTGGTATCTTGATTTCTCACAAAGACAATTTGGCCTATATATTGTTAGGTCAATGTTTTGATGGGAGAAAGGAGGACCTGGGGCTTCTTATTCTCTGATCTTGTTGGTGTCATTCTCCTGTGTTTTGTGATTTTAATCTTACATATTCCAATCTCTCTCTCCTCAATCTCATACTAGTCTTGAAATCACTATAGTCATAAAAACTAGCAATCATATGACCACAGGAGAGGGAAGAATGAGGCTGGGATGCCCAAAGCCCTCATTTCTAATGAAATTTTATTATTTGACAGGTATGGGTGGTTCCCCGAAGACCACCACTTATAGGACTTGTCTGTTTGAATTCCCTCAGGGCTTACTCAGTGCAAATAGTCTTTCTTCAGGGCATTTGTCAACAACAAAAGAAGGTCAGTGTCAATTGTTTCATATTTTAGGTGTGTGAGCTAGCCATAACAGCTGGGGCAAACAAGAACTGGCCAACATCTTAAAAGAATAGGCTGGGAAATGAGATGTACCTGGAGGTGGGCTTTGCAAAACCATTACATATTTCTGAAAGTTTAGAAGGACACATGTACGTTTAGGCCTGTGTGGATGTCCAGAAAAGGCCTGAGAAGTCTCTAATATCTTATGTCTGGTTGACATTGAGTCTTTTCATAAGTAGTAATTGAAGCCTAAGAAAGATTCGGAAACAATCTGCTGGAATATTGAAAAAAATGACTATACACACCCATACACAGAGTTCATCAGTAAAGGTTGTGAAACATAGTGGTTTAAGGCATTTAAACTACTTTGTCCCATTACTAGCTGAGGAAGCCTAGACCCTGAACTAACTAGAAAAATGATTTAATTATGAATTTGAAATATGTTCAAAGAATTAAAGGAAACAAATAACTAAAGGAAAGTATAAAAATGAATCTTATCAACTTGAGAATGGCACTAAGGAAATGGAATTATTTTAAAAACAGATGGAAATTCTGCAGTTAAATTGTAATTTAAAAAGTGAAAGGATCAAAAAACCACTTATGGGGCTCAACAGTGATTTGAAGTGGAAAATTTCCAAGATCTGATGAAAAAAAAATTTATGTAAATACTCAAGAAGTTCAACAAACTCTTATCAGCATAACTCAAAGAGCTCTACACTGAGACACATTACAATCAAACTGTCAAATGACATAGAAAAGCAGGAACTCTCAAAAACAGCAAGAGAGAAGTGGTTTATCATATACAAGAGATTCTGAATAAGATGATGTCCAATTTCTCATGAGAAAGTATAAAAGGCCAGAGGGAATAGGAAGACATATGTGTTTAAAGCACTGAAAGAAAAAGACTTTTAACCAGCAAAACTATAGCAAGTTTTGTATCCAGCAAAACTATCACTGAAAACACTCACATTCCCACATAAAGAAAAACTAAAAGAATGTTTCACTAACTACCTTGACCTACAGGAAATACTAAGGGGAGTCCTGAAATGTAAGAGCACTTGGCAGTAGCTCAAATGTGTCTAGATAAATAAACAAACTGGTAAAGGCAGGTATGTCACATATGAAAGATAGTATAAATATATTTTTGTTTATAATATTGTCTTCTTCAATATAATGTAAATGACAATCACATAAAGTAATAATTATAAAGTTCAATTGAAAAGTTTATAATAAATATAAATTTATGATATAAATTATATATATAAAATTATGATAATAATAGTACAAAGTAAGCAGATAAAATGAAGGTATACAGTAGCAAATATTTTATAGACCACTGAAATTAAGTTGCTGTAAATCAGAGCTATACTATATTGATATAAATTAAGATGTAATGGGAATTCCCAAGAAATCCCTAGGAAAATGATTCAAAAATATAGTAAAAGAAATGACATGAGAATGAAAATGGTACACTAGAAAATACTAAAAGAAAAAAATAATAGAGAAATAGATGGATAAAAATAATTCAAAACCACATAAAAATATCATGTGCCAACCCAACTTTGTCACTAATTACATTAACTGTAAATGTATTAAACATTGCACTCAGAAGTGAAAAATGGGTAAGCTAGATAAAAAATATACATGATCTACACATATCCTGTCTACAATAGGCACATTTTAGATTCAAAGATGCATATAACAGCTAAACCCTGTTGATCATGCCTATAATCCTAACACTCTGAGAGGCCAAGGTGGGTAGACTACTTGAGCTCAGCAGTTCAAAACTAGCCTGAGCAAGAGCGAGAACTCATCTCTCTAAAAATAGAACAACTAGCTTGGTGTTATGGTTGGCACCTGCAATCCCACAGCTACCAGGAAGCTAAGGCAAGAGGCTCACTTGAGCCCAAGAGTTTGAGGTTGCCGTTAACTATCACACCATGGCAATCAACCCAGGACAACAGAGTAAGACTCTGTCTCAAAAACAAAAACAAAAACAAAACAAAGATGCATGTAAATTGAACACAAAAGGATGGAAAGAAGATATACCATATAAAATCTGGTATATGTATATCAATATCAGACAAAATACAATTTATGACAAAAAGTTACTTGAGACAAGAAAGAACATTTTATAACAGTAAAAGGGTCAATGCAGTTGGAAAATAACAAGTATAAACATATGTGTACCTAACAAGAGAGCCTCAAAATACATGAAGAAAAAACTGACAAAAATGAAGGGAGAAGTCTATTATTCAACAGTAATTATTAAAGACTTTAATAGTTCATTTTCAGTAACGGAAAAAAAACTACAAAGGGAAACAATTACAGTAATATCATTTGTCATTAAGACAATGTAAGTCAAAATTGCATTAAGACACCACTTCATACCTACTAGGGTAGCTAAAATACAAAAAATACAGGTAGTGTTGATGAGGATGTGAAGCAATTGGAACTCTCCTTCATTGTCAGTAGAATTATAAATGGTGTAGCCTCACTGGAAAATAATTTGACAATTCCCCAAAATATTAAACATAGCTACTATATGAAAAAGGAAATGCATTCCTACTTATAAAATCAAGAGAAATGAAAGAAACAAAATGTCATTACAATGGAAGATTACTCAGCCATAAAAATAAAGGAATCACTGATATGAGAAATGACAATGATAAATTTTGAAAGCATTATGCTTTGTGAAATAAACTTGGTACAAACGTCTGCATGTTGTATAATTTTACCTACATAAAATTTCCAGAATAATAAAATAAATTATATATTAATGGTTGTAATGAGTTTGGTAGTGGGGAATTAGGCTGATTGTACTAAGTATGATGACTCTTTTGCCATGGTGATATAGTCTGAAATTTGTTAGTAATCATGATTTAACTGCTCTGTGAATATACTAAAAGTACCTAATTTTACACTCTAAAGGTATGAATTTTATGGTATGTAAATTATATCTCAATAAAGCCATTATTTTAAAAAAGTTTTATATGAGACTAAGAGTTTCACTGTTAGCTTTTAGACAAGAAAACCTTCGCTGATAAAACAAGCAAATGATCCTATTAACTGAATAAATAGTGGTATTTATTTCCTATTAGGGAAATGATTATAATTATAATTATAGTCATTATAATTTCAATAGAGTACTTACCTAAGGTATTAAAATAGTTTCTCTCTTTTGTCCCCAGATTTGTTTCCTGATGGCTCTTATAACACAAGTGAGTAGATATGCATAAATTACACAACATAAACCTTTTCAACTACATTTGGAAGAAGGCTTGTCAAGGGCAGAGATTAGGCACAGATTTATCTTAGTGGATCACAGGACTGAGCTAGATACACTCTCATTTGATGTCTATTTCTCACACACCCCTTTCTGAATAGGCATTCTTAAAGAGTGGAGAGATCTAACTTTAAGACTCAGTCCTAATAAAAAGAGTCAGACCATGTTTATACTGCCCAAATACAATATCTTAAATTCTTTTTTCTGGCATATTTGTTTGATTCTATTTTAGGAGTATAAAAAAACTAGGCATGTCAATTTTTTTTTTTTTTTTTTTGTAGAGACAGAGTCTCACTCTATTACCCTCAGTAGAGTGCTGTGGAGTCACAGCTCATGGCAACCTCCAGCTCTTAGGCTAAGGTGATTCTCTTGCCTCAACCTCCTGAGTAGCTGGGACTACAGGCACCTGCCACAACACCTGCCTATTTTTTGATGCAGTTTGGCTGGGGCCGGGTTTGAACCTGCCACCCTCAGTATATGGGGCCGGCGCCCTACTCACTGAGCCACAGGTGCTGCCCTAGGTGTGTCAATTTTTAACAACTTTTACAGTATTGAGGAGAAAAAAGTTCTTGGCAGTAATGACAGACCCTGAAGGAACCTGAGGTGAGGTTCAGTGAAGGCAAGGGAGGTCAAGGGTGAAATGTAAGTCTCTTTGCCACAAAATTAGAAGTGGACCACATACTTTTCTGGAATTTTGTTTTGATGATACTCTGCTTCCCAGGCAGAGTAGGTGAAAATACAAGTTTATCTGAAAGTTAGGGCAATATTTTGATGTTGTAATTTTATTACAAATACAGAGTGGCCATAAATTATGTATGCAGTTTTAACACAAAATTGATGGCCACTCCATATAAGTCTGTTTTAAGTTTTTAAATTTTCAAAAACATTTCTGAATCTACTATTCAATTAAAATGTTTAATTCACAGTGAAGTTATTATAGATTTTTTATTATTGAGTCATTTGTTTAAAATATTGCTTTTAATATGTCATTTTAACTTAGATAATTTAACATAGACCATAATATAAATAATATAATATGAATATATAAATAATATATAAACAATAAAAATACATAATAAAGTATAAAGTATAAGCATATATGTAAATCATATATGCATTTACAATAAATATGTATATTACATATACACATATATAATAAACACATGTATTTGTGTTTGTGTATATGTGGATAGGTTTATTCAAGAGATGACTATATCAGTTTGAAAGGTATTTTTTTCCTGGTAGGATAATAAAATAGCTATTTTTTTCTGATATGGAAATAAGCTAAGAACACAGGGAAAGTGTCTTCTGAAATGTAAAATTTACATTCAAGTTCAGAGGACTGAGTCCCATTACTCTGGAGGTTGTATTTACTGATTCATTACTGTGATCAAATTTCTGCCTTTCCCATTAGTTTTCTTGTGAGATTGTTAGCAACTTCTTCTAGGGAGCCAGTGTGAGGCACTGGAACTTAGGGGAGTAGTTATAGCCAGAGATGAAAGAGATTAAACCCAAGTCGTTCACTTCCAGAATTACTACTACTAAGGAGTCTGAAGGTCTTCAAGGTTAACACCAGTAGGTCAATAACAGCAGGTAAGGAAAGCAGCCAGAACATAAGGCGTATCTTCTGAGATATATCCCTGCTTTTCTGAGACTTAGAGAACTATTAGATTGTGTGTGAAATGGTCACGTCACCATCATTATCCTCACTACTACCACTGATTAGTATCTGATTTATGTTCAAGAAGCTAAGGACTCATAAACTGTTTAGTTGAATCCTCTAACAGTCTTGTACTTTAAATTTTATCTCAATTTCACATTAAAAAACCCAGAAATCACTGGCACTCAGAGAAGTCAGATAATGTGTTCAAAGGCACGTAGGAATAGTTGCCAACATTTAGCCCAGCACCCTCAATTGCATCCTTCATAATGGGACATTCTTTCTCAGGAGCGACTCCTCTCTGTTAGCGTCCAAAAGGATAAAACGCAGTGCGAGCTGCTTGAAACCTGAGAGAAGTTCATCTCACCTCTTGTCCTGCTCATTAGCTATTAGGTCCTCTCTCAGGTGCTGGCTGTGCAAATGTATCCTGATATCATACACGTGGTGAGGAGGAAGCTAACCTAGGTCACAAGTTTTCATCTCATAAGCTAAGAAGCAGTCAGACGAAGAAGGGCTCTTACAGATTCCCCAGCCTAACTCTTTTACTCCATTAAGTGACCTCCAAACTCAAGTCCATGCTGAACTGAAACTACTTCTTACTAAACTTCCCCCAACTCCAAGGCCCCCAGGCAGACGATGTTATCTTTCTCTGCTGCTGCATAACATTGTTCCTTTTGGCTGTGAGATTACTGGGTATACTTTGCGACTTGGGTGTACTTTGTTATGCTTAATTGTTCCCAGCAATATCTTATAATATTGTGATTGTAAGCTATTGAAGGGCAGAAATTCTGTCCTAATCCTTTTTTCCCTCAATACCTAAATGCTGAACACAGAATAACATGTAGTTAGCTAAACTCATTGAATTGAATTTTATATATGACTAATCTAAGTGCCCAGATGTTAACCAATTTGCTAAAGTCACACGGAGGAGCATAGTAAAGACCAGGAAAGGTTTCTCCTGGTGGTATGATGCCCCTCATCTTGGGTGTGTATATGTCTCTGTCTCTTCATATCAGGTGTGTGAGGGTAGAGTGGGGCTACAGGTATTATTTTCTAACCATATTGCCCAGAGCACCTGGTTACCACTCTCAAGTTATTATCCTGTATTATTTTCTAACTATATTGCCCAGAGCACCTGGTTACCACTCTCAGGTTATTGTCCTATATTATTTTCTTCAAGTATGGGATTTTAAAAATTTACTTAGCACAACACCAAGCACAAGAATACTTCGTTGCCTTTTGTCTTTGATGAAGAGGTGAGCACTCTAATTCAGGGAGAGCTGAGTTGATTTCTATAGAATCTGATGGACAAACAGTGACAAAGTTGGAATTAGAATACTGGAGTCTAGCTTTTAAAAAAAGAAACTCCAACAGTATTAAACTATCCCCAAATAATCCCAGAAACACCTAAGAACAAATATATTATAATATAATGTCCATGAACAAACCAAAAAAGACCATAGACATAAGTGTATAATTATGAGTGTATTTTTTTTAAGTTTAAAGAAAGGTATGTAGATCATTTTATGTTGTATTTTTGGAGGGAGCGTGGTGGGATTGGGGGAAATGGCCTTTGGAAATCACTGACTTTTAAATTTGTATTTGTGAGGCTTCACACCAAAGTTAATAAATTAAAAAAAAATTCTGCCTCACTCAGTTTGACTTTTGACCATGTTATTTTCATTCAGGCCCAACTATTGAGCTCCTTTACTGTGTGGAGCAGAAACAGTTCAGGCCAGTGCAAATCAAGGATACGTGTGGACCTCGGATTTGATAAGGGAATCACATAACTTCCAGCGGTCCCAGAGAGGGAGAGGAAGTACAGCCTGGCTTCGTGGAAACTTAAGCTTGAAGATGAGATCTTGGGTTCAAGAACACATTTGTAATTTCAGAAAGACAATGTGAGTCTCACTCTTATACTCACTATTAACAGCAATTAGCTACACTTCTTGTGGTGTCTTCCATTCCGACCCTAGTACCAAGTGACAAATTCTTGCTTTTCAGTTAAATTTTCTGAAAGGGAGAGAGAATTGGATTGCTTAATATAATATCTTGGGAAAGGATATGTCAGATCTTCTAAAAATTATTCTTTGTAGCCTAACACAGGCTACAAAATTGTCTGTCAGGTGCACATCCCTTGGTACAACCTATTGTCTGGGAGATGGACTTGCATGTGGGTATAAGTAGAGAGGGGAAGATTCACTTGCTTTTGGTAAACCCATTCAATATTTGTTTTTCTTATCAATCTTAACATAAGGGAGTATTTTTATATATGTGCCTCACTTGTCATTTCTTGGCTATAGTACTTTTTGCTTAGCTCTCATTACATTCTGTTGAGGTTGCCCCTGTATCAGATTGTTACCATCACTGCAAGCTCTCTAAGGAACAGGAATGTGATTGCTTAATGTGGTACCCCAGGCATCTACTATTAGGCCCAGTTCATGGATATCCCCAGCAAATATTTGTTAAATAAATGGATGAATGGTAAGATAACTGGAATATTCTTTAAATTTGTAAAAATACAGTGTGGCTTAATTTCCAGGGGCCTAAGTTCCTGCTTTTGTTAATCTGTAACTGTTACTTGTCCTTTTTGAGTGATTCTGCTTAAGCAGCTAGGACCTATCAGGTCTTCAAGGTGTTAACATCTTGGTTACAGAAGGATGGCAGTGGATAGCAAGGTGGGGCTGGGCAAGCCTGCATGAGGTAGGAAGCTGGGTAACTTGTTGGGGTTGGTTTTGTAACTTGAAAGGCAACCCACTCATGTGGAAATGTAACCCAAAAAGGAGGCTATGCAGATCATATTTGTTTCTATCTCTCATTTAGAAAGCCCAGAAACAGCCGTCAAGCCTGCTTGGGACATATTCACGTCCAGCCTGCAATAGGAATCTTAAAGGGGTGGTATCCACACAATCATGGCATTATTCCAAGCTGTGCAATAAGCTTGCTGCAGCCTGGCGCTCTCACGCATGTTCTGAGGACTGCATGGAAACTATAGAGACACAGGCACAGTCTGAGAAGCCATTTTCTCTCTGCATAGTTTCCAGGGACACTTCTAAATGTCACCTGTCAAAGCGTAGTTTCTTCTCACAATACATAGCCTGGGAAAGTGTTACTTGAGGTGCCTTTGGGCGGGAGGTATGACATCAATGTGAAGTCACAAACTGCCTAAAGGTCAAAGACTCCCTTTGCCTCCAAGCTAAACCAGTCAATATTCTTATTCTCTAGTCTGTTAGGAAATATGTCAATGGCATGAAAGAACACAGAGCCTACATCTGTTTGAGCCTGGGTTGTCATAAACGCAGATCACAACAGCTTAAGTCAATGATATTTCAGGAAATGTTTTAACTCTACAAATCCTTCTTAGGCTCTGTCTATCCCACATGGCTTATATTCTAGATGGAGAGTAAAAGGAAAGGGGTAGAGGTAAAAAGAGGTGATTAGTTTTAAAGATTGTACACAATTACTGCCAAGTGATGGTGAATGGGACAATGATATGGATATTTTCAAAGACAAACTCTTGACCTCCTTGCTTGAGCATATGAGGCAAAAGAACTGTATTTGATATCAACTGTTATTTATTTCTCAAGGGCTTTGTGGTTAAGAACATAAGCTTTGGGGGTCATAAAAACTGGATTTGAATCCAGACTTTAATACTACTAGCTGTGGAGTCTTGGCTGAGTTAGTCCCCTAAAGCCTGAATTTTCTCACAAGTAACAAGGATAAGCAAATCTCCCTTGCATGTTTCCTGTGGGATTAAATACACTGAAGCAAAGCACTGAGTATGGTGGATGGTGTGGTGATTGCTCAGTAAATAGTAGTTTGAAATATAATCCCATTTGGAGAGTATTTCTTTACCAAGGGCTTGCTTGTCTTTTCTCTTAGTATTGCTCGGGTTTTTATAGCTCTGTTGGTTGATGGGAATCTTCAGAGAAACACGGAGCCACGTCTTGCTCCCTAGCAAACATTAAACATCAGCACTGGAACACAACCTAGGAAAACAGCAAGGTCTTATTGATGCATTGTTTTTGAACCTCATAATGGCTGGTGCCAATGCCTCATTGGACGATGCAGATTTACCCGCCGTCTTTATTTCAATTTGGTTTGAATGATTTCACAGTTACACCCACAGATGTCTATCATGCTTGGAACTACATGTTACCACATGCCCTGTGCACTATAATGAAGAACTTTCATGCCATTTGAATATGTCTTAAATTGCTTAAGTGTTTACCGATATTGGTATTATGACTATTTATCAGCCTCATAAAGGTCTGGCTTCTGTTTTTCAGTTTCCCAACTGTGAAATGTGATTGTTCAGTTTTATGCACCAATTCTAGTCAATTCCAACCCTGAATTAATTACTTGAGTCCTAGTTCCTACATTTCCTGGTACATAAGACCAAAGACTTTAGTTGTGAAGTGATGTATTTTTTTAACAACTACCTTATTTCTATGAGGCTGTGTAAGGTATAGTATAGTGGATAAGAGCAAAATTGCTAGATTAGACTGTTCAGGTTCTAAATCCAGAACCATACTTTGACTATGTGACCTAAGCCAAGTTACTTAACCCCTCTCATATTCATGAAGTGCTTACATGGATTAAATGAGTTCATCTGTGTAAAGCACTAAAAGCAGTTCCTGAAACATACTAAGTGATAAAGTAGTGTTAGCTTCTACTATTACTATTGGAATACCTAAAATAGGCTGGCTCTCTTTGGGGAAAGAGCACAAATCAAATTATAATCACTGTCTTGCTAGTATTCAGATCTAAGAACTCAATGGGGACTATCTGCTGAACGCCCTTTGATGTCAAGTATAACTATATATTTAATTGGCATCTGCAAAGCTGAGGATAGGAAGAATCTTCTTACCTCAGGTTTGTGTGTTTGCTGGATGCAAAGTAACATGATGTACTGAAAGTCATTAGAGGTAATGGAGAAAAGGATTACACAGCCAGAAAAACATGTTTGGGGCATGGTATGCAGAAGGGGATGGAGGTGAAGGAGTCATGGACATTACTGCAAAGGATCATGGGATAATTATAGAAGCTAATCCTAAGAGGATTCCCTGGGTATGTCTACAGAGACTGGAAATGGTGTGAGAGAAGGATTTTGACCTTGATCCACTGCCCAGTTCATTGCTACACATCTTTCTAAGACTTATGGATAGAACCCATATATTTACTTTTTTCCCTATTCCAACCACTACCACAGAAGTCTGACTTTAATTATGCATTCTGTTACTATTCCATCCTAAATGAAAATGTTTTGTTATGAGTTGTGTATATTGTATTGCGGGGTATTATATGTGACTATAGAACGTACTCTGACAGAAAAGGCAACAAAAAATCAATTTTTAGGCTTCCTCTGATTGACTTGTGAAGTAAAAATCAATTTTTCAGAGAATAGAATCTAAATTGGTCATCAAAATAAAGCTGGAGGTTGCTCTGTTGCCTATGAGACCAATGTGAGGAACATATTTTGTTTGCAGTTAGGGCATTGAAGAATCAACAGAGTGAGAGCTTGGAATAGTTTGAGTTTATTTGTAAACAGGGAACCTGAGAAAAAATAGGCATCCTGGGCTATTGCTTGTGATTGTGCTTCTAAAAATAATGAGTAAATAGCTTTATGTACAGATTCTCCTTTATTTAATATGTACAATGAAGTCATGTCCATAAAAGCATCATAAATTGAAAATACCAGTTTTCAAAAGTGCATTCAATACATCTCAATTACCAAACAGAAAAGCTCAGCCTCGTCTGCCTTAAAGAGCTTAGAACGTTTCCATTAGCTTACAGTTGGCCAAAATCATCTTATGCAGATCCTATTTTTATAGTTAAGTATTGAATATCTTATTTAATCTATTGAATACTATACTGAAAGTGAAAAAAAGGAATGCTTGCATCCGTACTTGAAGTATGATTTCAACTAAATGCATATTGTTTTCACAGCATCATAAAGTTAAATATGTAAACTGAACCATCATAAGTTACGGATTACCTGCATATGCTAAGGAATTAGCGGACACAGTCTAGGAGGGCATCTCTTCTTGAGTTTGAGGACTTGACTGCTTCTCCATTAATGTGAAAAATGACCCTTACAGACCATTTTAATAATTTTGGAATTACAGCCACTGTTTACTTACTGAACTGATTTAAATGTCAGCACTACCTTATATGCTTACAGGGTCTCTCCCAGATTACAAAGACCAGATATATTTTCTTTTATTATTTTTAATTTCACCTATTTGAGAGTTCTGAATTTATTGTGCCTTCAGTAGATGCTACTGATCATCCCTCTTGATACATATGATAAGTAGGAGGTGCAGCAGATGAATGAAAACTTGTGACAACAGGGCTGGTAATCTGATAATTGGGTGTGATGAGGTAGAAATGCTTTGCTGACTATTGTCTTAACAGCTATCAAGGAGTGCCACAAGTGCTTCTTGAGATTTTATTTTATTTCTTAAAATTTCCCCTTGGGCATTAATCATTATTTATCAAGTCTCTTCCTGAGGAAATTTCTCACTGAGACTCAAAGAAAACTCCTCTATCCTATGTATCTTACTTTGTGGTCAAGACAAATTGATATTCTTCAATTTGAAGAATTTGATATTCTTCAGCCCCTTATTGCTTGCTTACTATGAGAAAGTAGCACTTAAAACCAATATGGTTCACAATATTTATTATAATGACTTATAGAAACTGCTATATAAATAATAAACCTCTAATTTTGGTTAAAAGCTTCAATTTTCTTCTTATATCTTTTGCTATAGGAAAAAAAGCTATAATTTTCTACTTTCATTTCCAGAGTTCCATTGATTTGTTCAATAAACATCAAAATAGTTAAAGAAACTCACAAACTATTAATGACTGTCTCCATTTGATATATGTGTATATAAGTATGTATATACATGTACATATTTATATATGTATATATATGTGTATATGTATGTATATATAATATATAAATAGATATGTATGTATATATTATATGTATATATATCTATATATGTATATATGCACATTTAAATATTTGTGTGTATATATACATATATAAATATATAAGTATGCATATATTATATGTTTATATATCTATATATGTATATATGCATATTTAAATATATGTATGTATATATACATACATATATATCTTGTGTTTTTAAAACCTATTTTCTACTGGTAAGTATTTAGGTTGTTTCCAATTTTTACTAACACAAACTATGCTGTAACGTCTAACATTATCAAAGTATTTTTTTCTTTGTAAATATTCCCTATGTTTATTGTTATTCATCCTTTGTAATACATCTTACAATTATTTCCTTTAAAACTTTTTTCTTCTGTTGCCTTTGCTTGTCTCTTTAGGTCTTCTTGATAGGATAGAATAATCTCTGGTACAAACATTACAACTATGCATGCAGGGACTACCACTAAAATTTATAAAACAGCTAGATAAAATAATACATTTGTGGAACAAATGATCAATTAATGCACGGCTTTACATCTTTGTCTATGTAAGGACATAAGAAACATTAAAAAGGCAAGAAAACATGTTCACCTCCAAATGAACACAGTAATTGTTGAGTAATAGACCTCAAAGACTGAAATACCCAAAAGGGAAAACAAAATAATGACCATAAGGAAACTTAGCAAGATAGATGAGAACACAGATAATAATACACAGAAATAAGAAAAACAGTTCATGATCTGAATGGGCAATTCAACAAAGAGACAGATATTTTAAAAGAACAAAATAGAAACACTGAAACTGAAGAACTCAATGAATAAAAAATAAAATACAATTTAAAGCTTTAACAATATACTATATCAAGAAGATGAAAGAATTTATGATCTTTTAAAATAACAACTTGGCCACAAAAAAAAAGAAGGAAGAATTTTAAAAAATATGAAGAAAACAAACATGACAAATGGGATACCATCAAGTAAACAAAATAATTTGTTTAGAAGAAGAAAAAGAAGAAGAAATGAAAAAGAAATGGACAACTTAATTAAAGAAATAATAATGGAAAGCTTCTTAGAAGAAATTAACACATCAATATATGGTAGAAAGGTTTACAAAAAAAAAAAAACCAATCTAATTGTGTACCTTCAAGTGGTGCGGTTGAGCATCAGTGTGGGCAGATTCAGGCCTGGGCAAGCCCATCCCAAGCAGTGTATGTGGATGCTGGTGGGCCAGGTAGTCCTCACTCAGTTCCCCAGAGGGGCATGAAGGAATTGGTGGTGAGGATGACAGGTTGGTGCTCAGGTATCCAGGTAAGTCATGCAGTGTCACCAATGTTAGCAGAAGGCCAGTTGGACCATTTCCTGAGCTGCCAGGTGGTGTGTGCATGTGCTGGTGTGTCTGTGGAATCCATGGTGGCATGAGAAGATCAGTCCCTGGGCCTTCAGGTCGGATGCATGGGTACTGTTGTCTGTGGAATGGGAGTAGGTTGATTCTTGGTCTTCTGGGCAAGGTACAGGGGTATAAAGCAACTATAGTACTGGAGTGGGGAGGATCAATGTTAGTGGTGGCAGCTGCAGGCAACCTACTGTCAAGCCCTGGGGAATTTATACTTTGGTTCCCTGTTATGAAGATCACCTCCCTGATGGGCTGGACCATTTTTTCCATGAAGTGCAGAACACTATGTGGGCTCAGGTACTAGTTACTCAGCCACACAACTGAGTCCAGGAGGCAACACAATGCTGCAGTCCTCTGGGGGCACATGGCAGATATCAATGGGACCCCAAGGATGTGGAAATGTAGGAGTTATTGGACTTCAGAGCAAAATGTAGTCCAGTGTTGGTCCTGCTCTTAAAATGATGCTGTGTTTCAACAGCTTGAATCCTAGAAATAGAACTGAGTATGAATTCCTTCTCTGGAACAATGTAGTTACATGGACACCAGGAAGCTCCCTGTAATAGGCTTACAATACTTGAGGGAAATCTGAGGGGCTTTCCTGTACTTGGAACTACAGGTGTCTGTAGTGAGAGTGCAGACTTCTAAGGTCTCTCACTTACTTTTTTGTCTCTTGCTTTCAAAAGCTGGAAGGAATGTAAATGTTAACACATCTTGCACTTTGAAGTTAAAGTTTCCATTCTGTTTGTATCAGATGGCCAATACAATCATCTAAAATTTCTGCCAAATGCAAATAAAGATAATAAAAAGGCAATCATTCTGCCCAATGTGATGCAATTAACATGACATGGCTATCCTGCATATGACTTAAAATGTACTAACCCCTTCCACAAAATTCAGCCTGAAGGATTTCAGCCTTCAGGATTTCAATATTTTGGGATTGTCATTTTTGAGACTTTAGACTTTAGTAGAGATTTTGATCTTTCAGGATTTTAACATTTAGTATAATGACATGTGGGATTATATATCTCAGGATTATGATTGGCACCAGATCAAGTGGGATTTATCCCAGGGATGCAAGGATGGTTCAACATACACAAATCAAAAAATGTGATACACTACATCAGCAAAATGGAGGACAAAAATCATATCACCTGCTCTCAAGATACAGAGAAAAAACCATTTGATAGAATTCAGTATTCCTTCATGATAAAACTTTCGATATGCAGGGTATAGAAAGAATATACCTCAAAACAATAAAGGCATATAAGAGAAACCAATATCATACTAAATGAGGAAAAATTGAGAGTCTTTCCTTTAAGATCTGAAACAAGACAAGTATGACTACTTTCACCACTTTTTTTTCAGTCAAATATTAGATTTTTAGGCAGAGCAATTAGGCAAAAGAAAGGAATTTAAAAAATACAAATTGGAAAAGAAGAAGTCAACTTTTTATTACTTGCAGGTGACAATCTTTTATATTTAAGAAAAAATCCTAAAAGATTCAGTATAAAGAAAAACAAAACCCAAAACTGATTTAAAAATTTAGGAAAATTTCAAGATACAAAATCCACATACATAAATCTGTAGCATTTCCATAAACCAACAGTGAACACTCTCAAAAAGATATTAAGAAAGTAATTCCTTTTACTACAGCTACAAAAAAAAAAAAGCTAGTAATAATTTTAACCAAAGAAGTAAAATATCTCTACAATTAAAACTATAAAACACTGACGAAAGAGAAGGAATACATACAAACAAATGAAAAGGCATTCCATATTTGTGAATTGGAAAAATTAATATTGTTAAAATGTCCATGCTACTCAAGGCAATCCAATGCAATGCCATGTCTATCAAAATGCCAATGACATTCTTCTTAGAAATTTTTAAAAGTCATGAAATTTGTCTGGTACTACTAAAGACACTGAATAATCAAAGTAATCCTGGGCAAAAAGATTGAAGATGAAATCATCATACTACCTGACTTTAAAATATAGTACAAAACTATGGTAAACAAAACAGCATGGCACTGGCAGGAAAATAGATGTGTATATACATTGAACAGAATAGAGAACTTAAATAAATCCATGCATTTACAGATGACTTGTTTTGGCAAAGTTTTTAAGAATATACATTAGGGAACAAACAGTCTTTTCAATAAATGATGTGGAGAAAATTGGATATCCTTAAACAGAAGAATGAAACTAAACCTCTCTCTCTCAAATAAAAATGTATTAAAGATTTAAATGTTACACATGAAACTGTGATATTACTACAAGAGAATATAGGGATATTTTCAGAATATTGGTTTATGCAAAGTTTTTTGGTTAAGATCTTAAAAACAAAGGCAAAAAAAGAAAAATTAGACAAACAGAATTACGTCAAGCTGAAAAGCTTCCATACAGGAAAAGAAATAATAAATAGTGTGAAGAGACAACCAGCAGTTGGAAAAAATATTTGTAAACTATCCATCTGACAAGGGATTAATAACCAGAACATATAAGGAATTGTAGAAAAATAGCAAAATATTAATCAGATTTTAAAAAGGGCAAATGGTCTGAATAGATGTCTCAAAAAGGAAAGAGAAATAGCTAATCGATAGATGAAAACTGTGCTCACTATCACTAATCATCAGGGAAATGCAAGTCAAAACGACTATGAGATATTATCTTACTCAAGTTAAAATGACTTATCAAAAAGACAAAAAATAACAGATGCTGGTGAGGAAGTATAGAAAAATGAACTCTTATACACTGCTGGTTGGAATATATATTAGTATAGTCATTATAGAAAATAGTATGGAGTTTGCTCAACAGCTAAAAGTAAAAATAGAACTTCTATATGATCCAGGATTTTCCACTGCTGGATATATTTATCCAAAAGAAAAGAAATTAGTATACACAGAGATACCTGCACTCACAAATTATTGCAGCATTATTCACATTAGCCAATAGAATCAGCCTAAGTTTCTATTAATGAATTAATGAATGGATAAAGAAAAGTGGTGTATACATACACAATGGAATATTATTCAACTGTTAGGAAAATAACAAGATCTTGTCATTTGGAGTAACATCAATGAACCAAGAGAACATTATATTAAAATAAGCCAGGAACATAAAGGCAAATATCACAGGTACTTTCTCATGTAGAATCTAAAAGGTTGATCTCAAAGAGGTAAAAAGTAAAATGATGGTTACTAGAGCCTAGGATAGAGTAGGGAGGAAGGAAGGATGAAGAAAGATTAGTTAATGGCTACAAAAATATAGTTAAGTGGAAAGTATAATTTCTAGTGTTCAATAGCACATTTGTGTGACATAGTTATCAATAATTTATTGTATATCTCAAATTACTTACAAGATTTGGTATGTTCCCAATATAAGGAAATAATACCTGTTTGCGATGATGACCTTGATTTGATCATGTACATTATATGCATACATCAAAATATCACATGCACGATTGTTATGTATCAATAAAAGTGTTTAAAATTTAAAGAAAGAAACATTTGATACACAGACACCCCTAAAACACTTGGCAAAACTGAGTAAAATAAAGAAATATATGAAGAAATATATGAAATTCTACAGCATCAGATATTCACTAAATTCTGTCACAAGCCACGTGTGTTAGTAATTTGGTATGAACTACTCCTACAGAGAATCTTTGGGTTATATGAGTGATGAGTTAATAAGAGTGGAATCCATGCAGGCATAATACCAAATATCCTGTCCTCCCTTTTTCTTACTTTAAAGGCCATTAAAGCCAGGAAGAGCATTTGGCATGTTTGTTGTAGAGAACATTCTTTTCCAAATGAAGCTTACAAGAGACTGAGAAAGGGATCAGAAACAATTTGAGGATGACTTCTCCTCTGCCTACTCTCACAAGGGTGTGACCACCAGGGACTGTAATTTCGTTCAAGGGCCAAGAGAACCTCATATCTATAAATCTTTTCTTCAATGAAATCACAGAAGGCATAGATCATACAAGTTATTCCTCCACAGTAACAGAAGCTCCAAATATAAAAGGACTATGGCAAAGAACAAAATTAAACCTTTTCAGATCCTGAATAAACAGTCTCGCAGGCACCACACCCCTTCTATTAGGCCCAGTGGGGTCCACAAATAGATGCTACTATGATGTTCTAGATATTCTAGATCTGTTCTTGCTCTTTGGCCTCCTTACTTGCACTACAGTTTTGAATCTTCTGCTAAATGAATCAAGAATCTAATAGGTGAATGACCTCCTTTAAAAAAAAGCCTAAAATTAACTGAAATGCTGGATTGTTGTTTAAATAAAGTTGCCTTGCTCTACCTAAGATAATTATGAATCTGATTTTTTTTTTTAAGATTTGGATCAGGTACTGTAGTGGTGAATTTTTTCCTTCATGTGAAAACCACAATGTAACTTGGTGTGCTAATGAAACCTTTTAGACTAAGCTTCTCAACTAACCTTGTAGGAAAAGGTAGTCCTACATCTAAATCCTAGCATTGAAATGAAATAGAAAATTAATGGGTCAAACTTCCAGGAAGTTCATCAAAAAGTGGGCAAAAAACAAAGGTGAGCTTTGCACACATAACTGCTGTAATTCATTCTTGTGGCCTAATGCGTGTATGTGATAGAGTTCCAGTGACCATTCTGGATTATCAATGAGACTAGAAACCAAAGGATAGCTGGACAGAATGATAGAGGGGTCAATGTCTCTGGGGATCACAGGGCTGTTAATCAGTTTTAGACTTCCTACTCTCAGAGTTCTTTTCATTTGAGAGAGAATGAAGCAAATACCTGTACAAGCCATTTTTAGGTTTGATTTTGTATGCAATTTTCTTATTTTTTATTATAAAACAGAAACATAGTAACCAAAAGATGGAAATGCATTTGCATTGTGCAGGAGTTGCAACAGCTTTTTCTTTAACCATTCATATGTGAAACATTCTCTGTTGAACATACTTGCTGTTGCCTTGCTAAGAAAACTGATTTGATGCCTGAACACCATATATAGAAGAAAGGCAGTTTTTGTACTTTCAGGTTGTGACCTTATTTTTTTGAATGCCTGAGCATGTTAGTTGTATAGTAATTACATTCTTAATATCTAGGACAACCAAGGACACCATCTACTTTCAGCATTAATCTTCTCCCATTTCTCTCATCTAATTTCCATGGGTGATGCTCTCTAAGAACACATCTGCAGCCTATAACTGATTACTTATTTACTTTGATACTGTCCTGGTCACCAGTTATTAATGAACTTGATAGTCCCTCACCTCCTAGAAATTATAAAAATGGAGCCACAAAAAAATTAGGGTTGTACAGTTGCAGTGCTGGGGACGGTGCCACACACTCTCTCAGCCATCAGAGGCACAGCATCCTCTACATCCTGTGGCTGTGTTGCAGATGGAAGGTGACCAGACCCTGAGGGAACTGCCGATCACAGTGGAGAGTGCAAAGGGAAGGGATGGTCACACTCGGAAGCATGAGGAACATCTTGAAATACCACAGGGCGATTGCCTCAGCAATTCCTTGTCTCTACTAGTGTGGTATTTTCATTAATTTTAACAAATTCTGCTTCCTTTTACATTTCTCTTACATTTTCAACCTGAAGTTAAAATACACAGACATATATATATTCCACAGTGTTCAGCGTGGAGAATGAAAACAAAATGAAAGCTAATATGGACTTTATGGTACCTCAGAATAGGGAAAGAATAAAATGACCTTCTTGTCCTGGAAATGATGGATAGGCTGTTCAGTTGCTCCATACATGTAGACAGCATGTGCACACATGCATGTGTGTGTTAACATAATACACACATATATGTACACAATGCCATTTGCATATATATGTATATTGTGTATATTGTATACATATATATGTATATGTATGCAAGTGGCATTGTGTATATATGTATATGTGTGTGTGTTTATCCTTTTGGCTATGTTCCTTGGTTCAAATTCTTATTAACAAAAAAGAAGCCACACTCAGTAAAATAATTTAAGGAGGTTTATTCTGAGCCAAATTTGAAGACCATGACCCAGAGCCATACCCAAGAAGCCTTGAGCAAGTGGACTCCTGGTGGTGGGAGTCAGTTTGGTTTTATACATTTCAGGGAGACAGGGATTACAGGTGAGGTCATAAGTCAATAGTGGAAAACATACATTTGTTTGGCCCCAAAAGGTGTGACATCTGGAACCAGGGATGCTTACAGGAGATAGTTCAGTTTAAAGATTCTTTAGTTGACCATTAGCCGAAAGAGTTAAACTTTGTCTAAAAGACCAGGAGTCAGTGAAAAGAAATGCTTAAGAAAAAGGGTCTGTTAATTAGAGACAAAGCACCAGACAGACTCAAGTGGTTTGTTATGTATATTGAGGGCCTGTAGGGAGGTCTTGAATAGCCTTAGGCCTGTTAGTGAGTCACAAAGGACATCTCTTGGAAGGTAAGGGAGCACCATGAGGCATGTCTGATGCTTTCTCATGGCTAGCAACTCCGTTTTAGGGATCCTCTGGCCAAGAGAACATCCATTTAGTCAGCCACTTAGGGGGAGCCTTAAGATTTTATTTTAGTGCGCCCTAGCCAGCGCAGCGGAGCTGGTGGACCTGCCGCCTCCTCCTTGGTGGTGTTGGTGCTGCGGTAGCCAGCTGAAGAGCCAGCGGGCTGGATGACAGGCAAGGAGGGGGACCTCCAACGCCCACCAGAGGCTCCAATAGTCAAAAAGGCTGGACAACTGCTGAGGAGACACCTGTGCCTTGGTGTCTCCTTCACTTTACACTTAGGACTAAATGTGGAACCCTCATTTCCTATGCCTAGGTCAATTTCTTGTGAATTTCCTAGGCCTCAATTCCATGAGAGGACTGTATCCATTCATTGATACACATTCGCCTTGCCACCGGCGGAAGGGACTGTATTCATTTGTTTCCTGGCCAAGGAACCCATACACCTATATATACCCTGAGGCTAAAGGCCTAAAGGAGGAGACGGGGAAAGATCGGGAGAGAAACGGAGAGAGCTTCTCTCCCTACTTGAATTCTCTCCCTCTACCAGGAGCTTTAGTGTTTTCTGTATTCTTTTCTGTAAATCAATTCTGTCTTACCACTGAGGGGTGGGGGTGGGGGAATAATGTAATGAAGAATAATAAAATA